>CAUYRT010039604.1:0-79806 GCA_963574885.1 Lepilemur ruficaudatus | reverse complement strand
AGCATCAGTAAGACATTCTCTTATAATACATTTCAGAAAAGTTAGCATCCTCCCTTTAGAAGCATTTTAGGCACTACCAGGGAACTTTTTTCCAGGATGTAGTTGTAACTTCTCTTTTCATTTATTGTCAGTCCAAAATTCCCCAATATGTAGTCATTGATGTATTTTGCTGCTCTCAAAAATGTCTGTGTACTGTAAGAGAAAGTTACAGTACCAATGACATGTTCTCATAACTGCTATTTAAATTACTACATAAGCATACAATCATTTAATCCAAAAAGATTGATTTTACTTCATTTTAGTGTGGAAGATCCATTAATGACATAAAAGGAAGTTTTCATTTTGTTAATTACTTGAATGAGGATCATTCATATCTATCGTCAGAAGCGGACAGCTGAAGCCGTTAAGTCATGAAAGTAAATTTACTCTGTGCGTGTGAATCCGCTTGGAAGGGTTAGGGTAGGGACCGGGACACATCAACATGGGATGAAAAATAGATGCTACCTTAAATATGCTAGGACAGTAGCTCATTCTCATGTAGAGGATAACATTTACATGTTCAAATGTTTAATATTTTGTCAGTGTTCAATAGTTCTGGGTTGTGTCTAAAACTGAGAGGAAAATTATCTGTAGTTTTCTCTCTTACTGAATATAAATATTTTTCTACCATGGACATTATATTCACAATTGTTCCCTTAGCAGTTTTTGTGACATTTAAAGACAGTTTATTGTAACTCAACTAAGAAGGAAAATGTAGTCATTGATTATAGTTTAAGTTCAAATATTTTACACAATTTCCTTTAAGTGTAATCTCTCTTTTTCTCTGTGAGATCTAAATGGTTAGTGAGAACTTAAATTCACAAATAATGTTAAACTGGAGAGCCCTATGAAAATTTTGCATCTCAGTGACACTGAGACAAGTTTTTATAATGAAGCCATTTAAAAAATTGTATCAAAAAGTTTCCTAAAATTAAAAAAATAATTAGCTTTAATGTAGAGTTTATGTGCTCACATGAAACAAACATAAACATACTACACATGATTTTTAATTTGGGGATAGAGTACTTTTATAAAAAATATACAAAGATAAGCCAAAAACATCTCGATCTCTTAAAAATATATTTGTTGAAATTTGTATAATTGTATAAATTGAAATTTATATATTTGTATAAATTTGCTTCTTTCAAATGTTCCACAATATTATACAAAGTAAAAGAACCAACCTTCTTTAACAGTTATTGTTTTTTTATTAAACAACTGTACCCTCAGCTAAAACATAGCTAAAAAAACCTGCTCTAATTTTCACCTGCTTCCACAAAGTCACACTATTCAACAAGTTTCCTCAAGAGCAACTTTAATCATTTTACTGCCCTCTTCAAAATTTTGCAATGGATTCACATTGCCTGTCAAAGAAAGCCTAATTTTCTTATCCTGGAATTCAAAAACATCTGTTCTAACTATAGCACAATCATGTACCAGATTATTGGACAACTTAAGCCCATTAGGACATTTAGGGAGAACTAAAGTCAAAGATACCATTATGATTAAGCACCGACCTCTCAAAGAAAATTTTCATTTTTCCTAATCCCAAGGAACATAGTGAACTAGGTCTTGATCTGTGTTTATGATGATATTCCGTGGCATATTAACCAGTGTCCTGAAGCATAGTGGAAGCAGAAGCACATTACAGAGCAAGGCCACAGCCAGAGAGTGGGGATAGAGGTAAAGGTTCATTGAGGTGAGCAGGGTCTGCCCAGGACTTGATAACAGGCAAGACAAGAATGTGATCACCCTTTACATAAAATCCCCTACCTCACTTGCAGGGATAATGTTGTCCCTGATTTTTTCAAGTTGGATAGGATTAAGAATATTCATCAGTGGTTGATGAAGAAAGTAATAGTACCTAAAGTAAAAATCTGCTTTTGTGCTCCTGAAAACAGGCTAAATTGAGGGGTCTGGGGAGGGGATCCTGGAGGTTGTGAAGTTAATGATTTTTCGGAAATACAGGAGTAAATCTTTCTTTGAGCAAAAAGAGTTCACACAAATACATTGTGCTTCATCACATACAAATTCAGAGCCTACATTTTGGTGGATTTAATGGCAAAAATTATGTAATATAAGTTACTAAAAGAATAGAGTCACATAGTTCATTTTTCTGATGGAAACTAAATGAAGCAATTTGAATTTTTTTAAAAAAAGTTCAGCCTTAGAATTGAATCAAGTCCTTACTACAATCATATCAAAGGTGGTATGTGTGAGTAGCCAAAAGGATTATGTCATTTTTGGTTTTTCTTTTTTGTTTTTGGTTTTGGTTTTTTAATTCTGTCAAACTGAAGAGCAGAGAGGAGAGATATGCACTTTTCTGCATGGTTAAATAATGATTTATTTATTGAATCCATAAAAGATGAAGAAACCTTGCAAAATATAGGGCAGAAAATAATTCCCTTGTTAGTAACAGTTTTAACTTTTGGGCTCAGAACCTAAATACCTATAGGCATTTGCCAAGCATGTAATAGAAATAGGCTGAGTGTAAGAAAATCTCATTGCCAAATCATAATCACACTTTCTCTGTTTCATTAAACTAAGATATAAGCATATTACTTTACACAACTGTGCGTGATAAAGGGGATTATATTTTAAATTGGATATCTTAAAAACAATTGAAAATAGAAATAATTACATTTATTTTAATTCTATAATATTTTCATTAGCAGCAGAAAAGATTATTTTATTTTCATTCACATACGTTAGTGTTAAAGTCATTATCTTGTATTTTATGCTGTACAAAATTTTGTCTTGAATCTTTTATTTGGTGGTAATGTATATTTTAATTAAGGCTCATGATTGAAAAAAGCAGTCTTCGTATAATAGTTATTTGAGGAGAGTTAATAGAGTTATAACACTGTACGATAGTGTTTTCCTTTTCACTTTAGGTTATCTTTGAAATCCTGGCAATCCAACATCACCTCATGTAGTTGTAAGAGTTTTTCTCAATCTTACACAAAAAATACTACCTGTAATTTTTTTATTTACTTGACCAATATTTATTAAGAAAATACTGGGTGTGGTGGTTCATGCCTATAATCTTAGCATTTTGGGAGGATGATGCGGGGGGATCACTTGAGGCCAAGAGTTCGAGACCAGCCTGAGCAACATAGAGAGACCCTTGTCTCTACAAAAAATATAAAAATTAGCCAGGACAGTGGTGTGCACCTGTAGTCCCAGCTACTAGGGAGGCTGAGACAGGAAGATCATTTCAGCCCAGGAGATTAAGTTTGTAGTGAGCTATGATGATGCCTCTGCACTCTAGCCCAGGAAACAGAACAAGACCCTATCTCCAAAAATAATGAGAAGAAGAATGAAAATATATATTTAAATTTATTGAGAAAGGCAATCTGATCGATGTTATTTTGTCATTTTATAAAGTCTTTTTGAAAGTCATATTTCAGCTCTACACTTAAAAAAACATAGTTCAGATTATGTATTCATTTATCAAATCAATGTTGAGCACATATTTTGCCCCACACATTATTTTCCTCAGGTACTGAAGATAGTGTATTAATATGAAAATGTTCCTGTTTTAAGAGAACTGAAATTCTAATGAACAAACAAATTCAGAGATATTGAGTGATAAAGGAAGGCTACTTTAAAAAGATAATATTTAGGATGATGAGTGAATGAGAAAAAAAGGGCTAGTTGTATAAATAGTTAACAGAATAGAAGTCCAAGCTGAGAAGACAGCACAATCATTTCTGGATACTGACGTTAGAATAGGAAAAGTCAAAATTACATAATGAGTTTCTTAATTTGCAATAACACCAGGCAAGAATGAATTGTAGCAGAGAAATAAGGAAAGTGTTTATAAAGACTAATTTCAAACAGAGAGGTCAGTCCACTTTCTGCTGGTGAATCGTAGTGGGACTTCACCCTTAAATAACATTATTGTGGTAGAACCTCAGGAAAACTCCCCAAATGTTGCTTGAGACATCTGGCACTAACATACAATAATTTTCCCTACACTGTGGAACAGATGGGACAATATATTATAGCCAGTTTTCTTAAGAAAATTCTGCTAAGGTCACATCACACATTCTAGAAGATAGTTCACAGGTCTTTACTAAAGGGATAATATGTATTTTTAGAAAACCAGACTTAAAATCCTTCTGATTAGGTACTGCTTCATTTGTGGTTGATTAGATATATTGTATTTCTTTAGCCAAATAAGGCAAAATAAAGTTCTAGTTGAATTTCAATATTGATCTATACTTTTGTTTATCTGGAGAAACAAATACACTCTATCTGAATACCTGGCCATCTGTTGAAAAGTCACTCAATATTTGACAATAAACACTAAATGCCTAGTAGGTTCTCCCTATTTACTTGACTAAAGAGTCCTACTACTTTCAGATAATAAAACGTGCTACCTAGAGATAGAGAACAAAAAGTAACGTGGGTACTATCTGTATATTGTTTAGACTTGCACTGGAATGTTCCTCAGCTAGAATGCTCTCTGCAATGTGGTGTTTCACTGAACATTGATGTTCGTGCTACTGATGTCCAGTGAGACATTATTCCAGAAAGCCCGGAAAGTTGTAAACTGCACTAATCAAGGAAAATGTAATGGCCCTAGGAGTGAGATCACTCCTAGAAGAGATAAAAGGGGGCTTTGTAAGTGGTGGCTAAAAATTTCCATGAGAAAAATATTTTTAAACTTCAGGGAAGATACAAACCAAAGGCAAGGGAACCAGTTAATATTTTTGGTATGACTCTTTAGTTGATCATGGGAATTAAGTTATTTTTACAAAATTTATTACATGTAAGAATGTTTATATATTTGTAGAATTTAGAGAATGCACATCACACACACAAAAAAAACAATATCATTGTTCCTCTGAGTAATGCCCAAGTGTGACTTTTCTCCATTTAAAGAATGATATTATTTATTATTTTACTAATGTGTGCAGTGAGAGGCAGAGTGACATAATGGTTAAGATGTTGGTTTCTAGTGTTAACTGTCTGAGAGTAAAATTCTGTTCATTCAGTTATTGGCTATGAGATTTTGGGCAAGTTATCTAAACACTCTATGGCTGACTTTCCAAATCTGAAAATTCGAAATATAATAGTACTTATCTCTTAGGGCTACTGGAAGTATTCAAAAATTTAAATATGTAATATGCTTAGAATGCTCCCAAATATATGAATAGTAAGCACTCGATAAATATTAGTTATCATCATTATTCTTAGAATTAATGAGGATTCAAACTCGGTGCTGGTAGAGTTAGGTTCAACTCAATCAGAGACAAGAGAGTGGAGAAAGCAATTAGCATCCTCTAAGAAGTTTTAGTAAAAAGCTAGCAGAGTCATTAGAGAGCAATTAAAAGGGTGCCTGAGGTCCAAGGAAAAGAAGTCCAACAATGGGAGGCACTTGGGTGAGCTTTGGAGCAGCCACCGTCACAAAAGGATCTGAAGGAAAGAAAGAGAGGAAATCTATAGCGCAAGATCCTGGAGAAACCCAGGTAAATCAGGTCTTGCTGAGACAGCCGGGAAGAGGTAATCTCTGACACATTAAGAAAGGTATTTTGAATTGTTATAAATACAGATATATGTGTTGGTGAGAATATGAAGAACTCTGATTTGGTGGCCACATTTATGTTTATCCAAAAATAATGACAGAGATATTTATGAAATGAAATAATAGAAAATCATGATAAAGCTTGAGGATGGAATGAAAGTTTAGAATTATATTGAACAAGAATGAAAGATAATTAAGGAAAATTAAAATTTTAACTGTGTCCTGGAACCCAGATATGACTGTAGTTCATTAGCTTCAGTTAAAAACTCTCTGAAAATTGGATTATATTCTCCAACACAATATATTTTTCCTTGTCTAGGAGTGGAGGAATCAGATTAAAATGGTGATGTATGGCTTGATTTTTTATAGAAACATAGGAAAGAAATATAAGAGCTTAGGGAATATAAGTGCTTGCTGTTGGCTGTGGGTCAAATCTGTTGAGATGCATAGAAAGAAACAGACAACAAAACAGGAAGACTGATAAATTAAAAATATTTGGAGAAATTGGCAATTTACATCTTTGTGATGTTAAAATGTGGGTTAATGTTAATTCCAAAGTGGAAAGTTAAGATTGTACATTAGGAGAATTCTGTCATGGGATACACGTTTTACGTACACAATACATACTTGCTATGATAAAAATCCAAAACATGGTCTTGGACATAGCCATCAGAAGTTATTGTGTAGGAGAAGACAATCATTGAAATTAAGGGGGGTAGGACAGGCATTTCTTAGCCTTTCTTATTGGTCTTTTTATTGTTGTTATTTCTAGTTACAAGGATAATGCATCATTAGGATTTTATCCACAAAATGCAAGTAATTCAGAAGTTTAAAAAGAAAAATGTGACTGTCTCTATTCATCCCACTCATCTCCCCAATAGTCTCTCTACAGGCAACTGTTAACAATTTTATAAATGCATCCGTAAGTGGAATAGTACTGTTGTGTTCTCAAAAAACTTTTTTTTTCTTAACAATTAGAATTTAGATTTTGCTGAGCTACTTCATATTTTTTGACTGCTGTACAGTATTTCATGGTATGGGCATACCATAATTTTTATTAACTGAGTTTCTAACTTTATCAATCTCCATTTCAGTGAAAGAAAGGAACTCTATAATCTAGACATGGGGTTTCAATAGGAATACCTGGGATAACAGCCTGGGCTGTCATGGGAAGACAGAGGCTAAGGTGGTAGGTTATGGAAGAAGGCACCCAGAATCTCAGCCTGAAGCACTGATGTGGGAATTCCTGCCATTTCCAAGAGTCTGCGTAAATCTTCTACTAAACAGTTTGGGTAGCAACAGCCCAGCAGGGAGCTCTCAGGTGCTAAGCCGGAAACTGCTCTAAATCTCTCATTTCCCCAGTCCTCTAGCTATAACTACCTCATGGAAATAAAGGCTTCTTCTGCCTCTCCTCTGCCTTCCAAACGCTTCCACAGTTTTTTCTCATTTAGCAAATACTACCTTAGACCATAGGGAAGGAAAAACGGAAAGCTTCTCCTAGTCAAGCAGAGGGGACTTCAGAAGAGAGGTGGGTAATGCCAAAGTGACACCAGGAAATGGAACAAACTGATAGGAAATTAGGTTGTTCGCAATTGTTGATGCTGTAGAAATAGTAAGGAGGTATTTGTACATTCACCTTAACCTGAACATGGGAGAAATTCTTTATGGCTTTTGAAATCCTCTAGCCAGTGACCACCAGGAATGCACTAGTGAAACACTGGAGTTTGGTTTGTTGGTTCTTTGAATAATACATTAAGAATCAACATATCTGTTTCTGTGCATATAGATTATAAATCCTTTTTAAAACTCTGTAAGGATATGCAGCAATGTGCGAGGTGTTGTGAGCTCTGACGTGAGAGATGGGACAGTACAGTGTGGCATTGCGGCAATGATGGTTAACAGAGCTTTTAACTTTTCATCCTCTGTAATTTTTAGTGACTAAACTTTTTCTCACGATGTATTTAAGTATTATTAAGCTATTCAAAATATTAATAGATGGAACTAGAAGAATAAATTCCTTTCCTAGACAGGTTTCCCAATGTTACTCATTAGGAAAGAGCCCTCCCACCACCACCACCACTAGCCCAAAAGTACATAATATAGTTGTCACTGTTTACCACTTCTCTGCAATCAGGCTAGATACTATCTGGAAACTTCAAGCAGTTCTGGCACTTTAATAAATTATAAATTATACAGTAAATTGCCAAAACACTTGAGATTAGTCTCTTATCACCTATCATTTTTATAAAGCCTGATGGCCCAGAAAGGGCAAGCATTTCTCTATCCCCATTTGCAAAATTGTAAATTGTCACTTAAAGTCTTATTCCATATTGATATGCTTCTCATTATCTGCTGAATTATCTAATTAATCTTTCTCCTTTATTTCACCATAATATCTCTGCTTTTCTCTCTGAAGCCACATTGACATTATCCATTAAACATTTGGGATCTGGTTCACAGCCTTCAGCTTCATGCAAATTCTACCATAATCAAAGGTAAGTTTCCCAAATTCATTAAGATAAGCTTTCCAACAACTTAGCTTGAAAATTCCTGGACTTTATCCAATGCAAAAAAGGAAAGTAAAGGAACTCAAATCAGTGGTAAATGTTGAAAAGGAAGTGATCATCTAAATATAAAGTCCAACTGAAAAAATCATATAACTACAAACAAGTAAGATAACTCTAGGGGACTTGAGTGAACATAATTTGGAAAAATAAATAGCTTTCTGGAATGACTTCTTGGCATCACACCAAAAACATGGGTGTGCTAAAGAAGACAAAAAAAGGCAGCTGGACATCATCAAATTAAAAACTTTGTCCATCAAAAGACACCATTATCAGAATGAAAAGGCAAAACACTGAAAGACAGACATTTTTGCAAATCAAGTATCTGATAATAAATTAATATTCAGAATATATTTTAAAAACTTCTATAGTTTAATAGCCAAAAAAACCCAACCTACTCGAAAATGGGCAAAGATCAAGAATAAATATTTATCAAAGAAGACACACAATTGGCCAATAAGCACATAAGACGCTCAGCATCACTAATCATTAGGAAAATGCAAATCAAAAAACCACAACGAGACACCATTATTTTGAATAATTACAGTGAACAGAATAGTGAGAGAAATTTCACATTAACTGCACAACATTCCTAGCAATTAGGTCCTTTTGATATAATATTTGCCAATTATGAATTACTGGGAGAAAAGATCATAAAATTTATGAAAAAATAATCAATGAATAATAACAATGATCCCAGTATTAAGTAAGTGGAAAATATAGAGAATTGCAGGAATCAATAAATTATTACGTAAATGGAGATTCCACTTAGGTGATTTGAAATGCTGTGTCATGGCAAGAAATCTCCGTAGTCTAATGTAAAGATGATAATAATATTATATTAATTGAGAAATTAATGGAGCAACTACTATATGCCAGGTATTTTATAATCTACATTTCATTTCATTTTTTGGTCCACTTTTGATGTATACTGTTTTATAGGTATTATTGTTCTATTTTAGACATGGAGAAACTGAGAATCTAGAAAATTAAATATTTTGTCAGAGTTTACCTTTATTGAGTGAACTTTGAACTTAGTTTTCTCAGTGCTAAGATTTGTACTCTTTTCAAAAGCATTTTAAATATTTCCTAAAGTTCTACTTGTTTTATTTGATTTTTTTATTAGAGTTGAAAACTAAAGTTGATTTAAGCCTCTGAATAGATACATTTCTCTTGAAATTTTGATCATTTCCTTAAGTAAAGAAAACTAAGCTACTGCTAGGTTTTAGAATTTAAATAGTAAATATGAGTAAAGAATTAAAGGATAAAATTTTACTAGTCAGTGAGCCATAGCCATGAACATAGTATAATCTAATAAACTTGTATCTCTAAGTAAAATAAAGTTTAACAATCTTTTACTTTATGAAAACTAAGTTTTATATACAACTAGACCCATGTGGATATGAATAGGCTGGGGAAAATTAGTCATGAGCCATAGTTTTTTGCAGTTAATCCATAGAGTTCTTGAAGTGTCAAGTACTCTGTGTATGTGTGTGTGTGTGTGTGTGTGTGTGTGTGTAAATCCTGTAGAGCTGATTTATTGTCTTTAAAAAAACATTCATCTACACTTATGGTATGGAGCTCTACATATTCAACCTGCTGAAGCAATTCTAGTGCTGATTTTCAGTAGTATGAAGGAGGTTAAAATAGGTTTAGGAATACATACTTCTGCATCCTCTTTTATCATCATGCTAGTTTCTTTATCTCATTGTCAGAGGTGAGGTTGTTTTTTAACTGAGAATTTTGAAGCTTCATATACATCTTCCAGGCAATAAAAAAGGGGAAATATAAAGTTGCGACAAAAAAAAAAAATTGCATTTTTCAGGAGGGAAAGGGAACCTAACTTGCAAGAAATTCTGGGAAATGTATTCTCTGACTTATCACGAATTTAGATCAACACTATGAAGAAGAGAGTTTTGTTTCCAAAATGCGTTAGTTTCTAGGTCTTCTAAAACAAAGTACCACAAACTGGGTGACATAGAACAACAGAAATTTGTTGCCTCCCTGTTCTGGGATCTAAAATGAGGGTGTCAGCAGGACCATGCTTCCTCTGAAACCTGTAGGGAAGAATCTTTCCTTGGTTGGTCCTAGTTTCTGCTGGTGACCATCAATAATTGGCATTCCTGGGTTTATGGATGCAGCATTTCAATCTCTGTCCCCATCTTGACATGAATTCTCCCCATGTATCTGTCTTCACAGGGCCATTTTCTTCATCTTCACGTCTTTACATGCTGTCTTCACATGTGCATCGTCCACCCTACCCCAGCATGATCTAATCTTAACTTGTTGTACCTGTAAGGACACTATTTCCAAATAAGGTCACATTCTGAAGTACCGGGGATTAGGACATAAACATGTTATTTTGTTTGTTTGTTTGATTGTTTGTTTGTGAAGAGGAGGACACAAATCAGCCCATTACAGAAGGGGAATATGGGAAGAAAGGATACTGGTCAGAAATCACCATCTCTGCTATGGTCCTCCTGAGATCCAAGGAGATGTGCAATTATTGACTATGTTTCCTTTTGTTTTTTAATTAGAACTAGGTTTCAAGTTTTGAAGGAGGGAAAAGATATGGTGATAACAAGCCAGACAAAATAATTCTCCTTTAAATATTTTGTGATATTTAGCACATAATCTAGTAATTAAATGATAAATACATTATACTTATTGAAATTTGGACTCTGGAAACATTTCTTACACTTTATTTATTCTGATATGCTCCATGTTAAAAACAAATATGTACTTATTAATTTACAATTTATAAATTCTCAAGGGGTAATAGATTTTTCAATTAAGAATGGTTCTGCTTTAGATTCATTGAGATAATTAGGACAACCTGACACATAAAAATAAATTGATTAATCACCAAAACTCTTCTTGTGAAGCTAATGATTTAATTCAGTTTTATTGGCCCAGTTTGCAAGACAATTGTCTTTTACCTTTCTTCTGCTGATAACGGTTTTTTTTTTTTTAAGGATATTTTAAAGTTTGATCTGAAAAGCTTTTTTGAAAACAGTTGTGCCTTGTCAAATATTAAGAAGAAAAGATGAAAAGTGATTCATTTAAGGCAATAACACCAGTGACAATGAGCTGTGAAGGGTTTTATTTTTATAATAGAACTAATTCAAGAAGTAACTATGGAAAAGTTGAAACCCCATGAGCTTGTAAAGCACACTGCTGTAATTATCTCTGCTTTCTGCTTCTTTCACAGGAATAAAATCACTTCAAACAAAACTATTTAAAAAGGAGACAAAGAAAGCCTCCATATCTAATATCCTCAAGCCCAGGAAAAGTCAGTGATTTTAATGACTACAAAACAAGGTCTACTAAAATGAATGGCATGGAGTAGTGTGAGCATAATTTACATTTTTTGCTTTCCATTTAGAAAAATGCCCTTATGCTTTATTTTAAAAAATGATAATCTAAAAATAAAGCAAGCCTTTACAATGGTAACGGGCATTGTTAGTAAATTGAAGATTTTTGTTCCTGCAGAAAAAAAGTTCTAAGGGGAAAACTTGCTTGTTTCATTAATTTAATGTAATAAAATATACCACTTATTTCCAGCATTTTGCTTGTAATCATTCAAAAGTTAATTTTTCAGAGTAATTGAAATAGTATTTAAATGATACTCTGTCCCAATATAATTACCAATAATTCTTACAAAATATTTATTTGCCAATTTAATTAAAGTAATAGACACTTCTTCTTACAAATAAAATAAATAATATGGAGTTAAAGGAGGATGGGAATTGATGCTTAAATTATATACTTTTTCTATTAGGTTTTATTGAGCTATAAGGTACATGTGGTAAAATTCACTTTTTTGATGTACAGTCTTTATGTTTTGAAATCATATGTACAGTTTTATATTTTGAAATCATTTGAAATTATATAAGTCACATAATTGTCAATCACATCCAAAATGTAGAAAGGTTTCATCAGCCAAAACATTTGGTGCTCCCATTTTTCAGTGATTTCTCCCACAACCTCAAAGTCCAAGCCATGCTGATGAAATTCCTATCTGTATACTTCTCTAAGATGTCACGTAAATGGAATTATATAGAATAAAGACTTTTGACTCACGCTTCATTTGAAATTCATTCATGCTATTGCACATGTCAGTGGTTATTCTTTTTAATTGTTGAGAAGTACAGTAGTCCTCCCTTATCAGCAGTTTTGCTTTGAGTGTTTTCAGTTACCTGTGGTCAACTGTAGTCCAAAAATATTAAATGGAAAATTCTGGGAATAAACCATTCATAAGTTTTTGATCCAGCTCTATTCTGAGTGGTGTGGTGAAAAAAAAAAAATCTCACGTTGTCCTGCTCCATCCTGCCTGGAAGGTGAATGGCCTCTTTTTCCAGCACATTTATGCTGCACACCCCCCCCCTTTGGTAGCACAGTGTTTGTTCAAGTCACCCTTATTTTGCTTCATGATACTCCAAAGTGCAAGAATGGTGATGCCGGCAATTCAAGATATGTCAAAGAGAAGCTTTAATGTGCTTCCTTTAAGTAACAAGGTGAATGTTCTGAACTTAATAAGGAAAAAAAAATTGTACACTGGGGTTACTAAAATCCAGGGTAAGAGCACATCTTTTTCTAATTGGGGGGCTGAAACAGAGGATCCCTTGAGCACCGGAGTTCAGAGTGGGCAACACAGCAAGATCCTTTACCTTAAAAAAAAAAAAAAAAAGGAAAAAAAGACCGAATCTTCTATTTGTGAAATTTTGAAGAAGGAAAAAGAAATTTGTGCTAGCTTTTTCTGTTGCACCTCAAAACTACAAAATTTATGGCCTCGCGTGTGATAAGTGCTCAGTTAAGATGGGTGGAAGACATGAACAGAAATGTGTTCCTATTGTCGGCAAAGTGCTGTGCCAGAAAGTGTTGAACCTACACAACCTCAAATACGTTAGCAAGGGATCTCCTGAAACATAATTACCAAGCCATTTACTGCAAGTAAGGGATGGTTAAACAGAGTCAGGAATAGGTGTGGAATGAGAAATATAAAAGGTAATGGAGAGGCTGCATCTGCTCGTGAAGAAGCTGCTGATATTCAAGTAGGGTACAACAAGATATTTTGAGAGTGAGAAAGACCACATTCACATAACTTGTATTATAGTGTATTGTTATAATTGTTCCATTTTATTATTGTTGTTAATCTCTTACTGTTTCATACTTGTTAATCTGTTACTGTATCATATCCACAATAAAACTTTATTATAGGTATGTATGAATAGGCAAAGCCATAGTATTTCAGATATATAGGGTTCACTACCATCTGAGATTCCAGGCATCCACTGGGGTCTTAGAATATATATCCTGTAGATAAGGAGGGACTACTGTATGATGTTGTAGGATTATAGGATATATTGTTTATTCATACAGCAGATGAAGAACATTTGGATTGTTCCAATTTTTGGTGACTAGGAATAATGTTGCTATAAACATTCATATATGGGTTTTTGTGTGAACAAAGCTTTTGAATCGTTTGGGTAAATACCTATGAATGAGATAGCTGAGTAGTCTAAGCATATGTTTAGCTTTATAAGAAACCGCTAATCTGTTTTCCAAAGTGACTATGCCATCAGAAATATATAGAAGCTCCGGTTGGTCTCCTGGTCCATACCAGCACTTGTAATTGCCATTTTATTTTACTTTTGATATTCTACTAGGTGTGTAGGATACTCTCTTTTTAAAATAAAACCCAACAAAAGTAAATTAGTAAATTTACTTTTAAAAGTAAATTAATCATTTATTTTCTCTTTTTAAAATAAAACCCAACAAGAGTAAATTAATCATTTAAATGGAGCTATTTAGTTGAACATAAAAAAGAATATCTAGAAGTGAGTGTCTCTTATGTTCTCAAAAATAAAGCTAATTCTCTCCAGAATAAGTTAATAGATATTATCTTTCTTCACAGTAAAGTATCAATTCAAGATATTTTGTATTTTCATGAACTGACAAATTTTGTCTTCAAGGTATATCAGAATATCTATTCAGCAGATAGCTCAATAGCTATCTGAAATTAGCTATTCTCATTTCAGCAACAAGATATCTGATTAAAACATAAAATTACTATTTTTTCTTTTTTCAAATTGGAAAATTTATTGAGCATTCATTTTCTTTCTGAATTAAATTTCTGTAGGCAATTTAGAATTAAATTGAAAGGAAGGAAATGCATTTCTTAAATACTGTAACATTTGGAGCAAGGAGTGTATAGTTTTACTATGTAGTAGTAGGGTTTAGGTTATAAACAAAATTATTCTAAGTGTCAAACTGCAAATATAGAATCGACAACAACAACAAAAAAACCCTAGACTTTAAGGTAAGTAAAAATATCCCAATCAACAGCTATGCTTCTAGTATCAATAATAAGCAGAGGGTAACATTTCTGAAGCCCATTGTCTAATTCCAATTTTTTGTAAGCTTTTGTCGTCTTAATCTCATCAGTGATTAAGTCATTCCTACACTGGGATTTTATCTGTTTAGCAGATATTTTATGAGTATAATATTTCTACAGGTAGCATTAGCAATTAAAAGTTGACAGGATACTTTCATAAGGTCATTCAAGGAATTCAGGAATCTGACACTTCGCAAAAGTCCCTAAAAAATTTGATAATTCTAAATAGCTAATGTTTATATTTTGAAATAGGAAAAATATAAATAGAGCACTATATTGGGGAAACACACTCGATAAAGACCTTCAATTTCTTGCACCAATTGTTCTGCCTGGACTTTATTGCTCTATGACAATTTTCACCAAAAAATGGTGGAAATTTTTGAGACAAATAATAATAGTAATAATAATAAAGCCTGATCAACTTTTGGGGGCCAGTTCTACTTAATGGTTTATTTTGTTAATTTCCACATTATTGATCAAAAAATTGTTCATGAAATATAAAAATGTACTTAAAATTTTGAAAAGCATAAATGTTAACTAATTTTAAAATGAATTCCTGTTACATTTTTATAGAAATATTGAAATATATTTACTACTAAAACAATTTTTCAAGTTTAAGTTTTTATATTCATATTCTGTCTATGCAAAGGGAATGCCCAAAAATGGATGTTGTCACTGTGCTTTTTCTTCCTTTTTATACTTCACAATCGTAACTCATCAAACTATATTAGCATTAGGTTAAAATTATTAAAAATGCTTTTCTCAAAGTTAATGAATATATTGTTCACGGAAAACTCTTTAACAGAAAATTGGATAGCTTTCCATTGTCTTCTCAGTATCTTCTTCTTAATGAAGGAGATTGTGACTGTCTATTCCGTGCTCCTAAGAGGCTCAAGTTTACTGGAGATGTTGTGGCATATTTTTTTATGTTTTAAGACTAAATTTAATGTGCCAGAATATAACAAGGGCACAAAGGCAAGAGATGCTGATGCCTGTCAAACTCAACCACGTTAATTAGGATAAACCGACATGCAGGAAGCTAGTTATTTCAGATGAAATACCACACTTTAATTATGTGTTTAAAAGATCTGATACTAACTTCAAATGAATAATTGATTATTGTAATAGATATAGGAATGTCCATATGTGGAATTTGTTTTTTGATATTTTGGGAGGGGTATAAAATTCAAAAATCATATTTTGATGCATAAGATTACAGTTTTCTGCCACTGTTCCTAAATTAGATAGGCTAATAAAACAAGAGAGACCTGTGAACTCTCAGAAATAAACCCTCACTCTAAGATTTACCTTACAGAAGAGCTAAACAGAAAATTGGTTGTAGTTTAAAAAGGCAGAGTAGAGATAACTAACATTCAAAAATAGAACAACAAGTTTTGCGTTCAATAGGTGTTCAATAAAATTGTTAAATAATATTTTTATTTTTCCCTATTAAATTTGAACTGAAACATGTAGCCACATACTTAGTTTTGTAGAATTGAGCTTGACTACAAAGTTAACTATAAAGCAAGTATCCACTGAGAGATCTTCATCTAAATATTAACTAGCAGATATAAGTTTTTATAGAAAAAATTTCTCAATAAGCAAAAACTTCTGAGGCTAGTCTGATTTGTGTTTTGCTGATACAGCTAATATGCGATGTGGAAATGATGATGGTCTAAAAAGGAAATTGATATTGAAATTGATATATGTTAACCCTTTTATCTCATAGTGTTTGTGGCTAGATAGGTTAATGAGGTAAGGCTGCATATTTATTGGTTTGTATAATAGTGCACATACTTTTAAGCTAAATCTGAGTTTAAAATCTGCTTTGCCATCTATTAGCTATGTGACATTGGACAAGCTACTGGGACCCTGTATCTTAGCCTAAAACAAAGGGTTCTGTTGAGTGTAAAACTGGGCATTATAATTGTCACAGGACAATGGCAGAAACCAGGACTCTTCCAAACAAACTGGGAATTTATAATCACCCCTTTTATAACGTCTCAACTTCACTTTCTTCATCTGGTACAGTCCCTATCTATTAGTTTTTCAGACCACTCAAAAAAAAAAAAAAAAAAGGAAATTAAAGCACCTTCTAGAAATTGTACCTACTTCAGACATTTGCCTTCCATGGCAGATACAATAGGGGCTGGAAATGTAAATATATGGAATACAGTAAATTATTTACTTAAGGGGAACTTTAGGAAGATAATGAAAGAGAGAAAATCTTTGGTATAAGCTGACAAGTCTGCAAGCTCAGAGGTAGCTTTACTCAATTGAATACCTTTCCTGCTAGTAGCTGTGGACCCACCGCACGTCAGTAGTCATGCACCTTGGCAAACTGAAGAATCTGCAATGTTTGATACTATGGAATTACTGTCCTGTTTAGGAAAGTGGAACAGTGACAGCGAGAGCAGATAGAGTAATTCAGAAAGCCTGATGCCTCTGACTACTTACACATACCTCTCCTGCTTATGGTGTCTCAGCTGAATTGGTTCTGGGCTTCACTGCGGTATTCTGGAAGATTTTTATGAAGAAAAATGCATTTGTTGTTCCTGTTACCTTTCCCTGTTACATACAGGTAAATATATGTCAGAATTGATACTTAGAGTTACACTGCTTATTTGCCATGTTTGAAGTTGGTGAAATACCATACAAGAACTTTTGCCTTTTTGGGTGAACACTCACCACAGGACAACAATTGGCTGATAAGGTGGAGTGAGATGTCCCGGGTCACTCAGATGCTTACTAACAATGAAGACAAAAATCACCTGGTGGGTGACAGCAACCTGTCTCCACATGGCTGACTATGGAAACTTCAAACCACTTTTACAAATAACAAACATGCTCCTGGAAGAAAGATGAAGCCTGGCAGGTGACTTGTTGAGACAGACTTCCCCTTCAGCAAAGATGTGCCATTGGCTCAGGAGGCTGTGTTCTCCAAGTGCCCAGCATTCCACACGCCATTCAGAGCAGTTTCCATGGGCCATGTTAACTCATCCGCACTCACAATCTCTTTTTGCATCTCTCAACACAGTGATGAGTAAACTTGCAAGTGTGTGTTTTCAATCCTTTACTTCTCTCTCTCACATCAGCAATTTAGCTCTGCCAGTTGGAACATTTACTTCAGCATACAACCATAAGCTGTTTTAGTGTCTCTTATTATATTAAACAAAAAGCATATTTTTCTATCTCCAATTTCCCTTCCTCTCTCTGTTGCCCTTCTCTAAACCATTTCTCTGAAGGTTTGTTTGCAGACAATTGTCTTCTCCTCCTCACTTGTCTTCATTCTTCAATATCCTTAAACGTCTGGCATCTGTATAACTGTGACATTCTCCTTTACACCCCAAATTTCTTTTCCACTAAACAGCCAAAGTGACTAAAAAGTATTAATCACATTACGATTCTCCTCCAATTGCTTATTTCAATATCTTTCCACAAGCTTTCAATAAACCTCAAGATATTTTGTACTCAGAACGTACCTTCTCCATCACGGACTCCCTCTCTCATAGGTTCAGATACACTGAGATATATATATATATATACATATATATATATATATTTTTTTTTTTCCCTCAAACATACCAAACTTGTTCTAATTTAAGAATGGTGCACTGGTTTTTGACTTTACTTAAGGCTTTGCCACATAACCCTTAGTATCAGCCTCTTTCACCATCCAAATCTCAGATAATATTTCCTCTCAAAGACCTTTCTTGATGACCCTAGAGAACTAGACATGATTGGTTTCTTTTGCTATTATTTAATTTTATTTGTGCCATTTGCCACTTTCTGAAAGTATCATGTTTATTCACCTCAATGATGTGCCTTCTCCTGTGGAAGGAGCTCCAAAGGGAGAGAAGGAAGCTCTTCTTTGTTATTCCCAATTGTTCCCCAGTGTTTAGAAGAGAGCCTGACATCTTCTAGATGGCAATCTGTATTTTTTGGGAAAATCCATTGTTGTGTATAAATGTCAGGGTGCATTACATAATTACATTAAGATCACACCTGAAGAAATGTGGCTAAACTAAATATTTTTGGGGAGTTCTTCGTCTAAAATAAAACATTGGGAAGGAAATTTTATCTAATCTGTTAGGAATTTATAACAGCCATGGGTTAATAAAGAGATTTCTAAAACCTGGAACACGTATTTCACATAAAACATAGAAGAATAACATAAAATCTCCTAGGAAATTAAAGCCAAACAGACAAGCAAAAACCCGAAAACAAAGCCACTATTTCTTGCCAAGTAGTACACTATTTGCCTTCACCTGATGACATTACTGCCAATTGTGTTCACCTAATCCTAAAAGAATTCTTATATATTGTGAGATTAAATATGATTTTAGAACAGTCTTGTTCCAAGACGAATGATGGTGCAGTTACAATTCCTTGGCTACAGACCTTGGCTGTATATTAATTTTTTTGAGTTTTCCAAAATCATGGAGGAAATGATAAATTAAAGATAATTAAACTTTATGAAATCAATGTGAATCTTTAAAGATGCACTAAGTGCTTCACTGGAGGGCTTCTCCATCTCATATATCCACAGATGTCCCTTTGATGAAAGAAAAGAGAAACACTTAATTCCCAAGTTCAAATTCAAATCAGTGACAACCCTAACATTTTTGGGGAAGTTAATTGAGACTGAGTAATTCAGAATGCTGAGTGCAGTGGAGGCGCTACAATGCCTGAAGTTAGCCATTTGGAATTACACTGAGAACAAACGAAAACAAACCTAATGGCTGTTAAATAGCTAGTTTCACAGGGAGAAGGAAATATATTATCAAACAACAACAGCTTTTAACAGAGGATAATTTATAATCACAAAATGTCAGTTTGTTACTTAAAAGTACTGAGTGAGATGTATGAACTATTAGTTATTAAACATATTTCCATTTTTAAGCACCCGGAGAAAATAATCTTAACTTTTGAATAAGGAAGTTTTGAAAGTAGTAACTGTAACAAAAGTAAATGATTTAATATTCTGCTTTCTCTTGCCATCACGTGTTGTAACACAAAGAAGAAACCATAATGTTATAGGATGTGATAGAAATGATTCAGAGAAAAATAGACACAGGGTTAATTTAATATCGAGCTATCCATCACATATGCTAACAAATCTGTCCTGCAGATGTCAATTAATTAACAAGGAAAAATTGAGAATCTAACTGTTTCCCAATAAGAATAATTTTGGTCTTTATTGTTTTAACACTGACATTTTGAGTTTTATAGGAAGAAATGGCATTTATGGCTCTCCACCATATGGCCTATGGGTGTTATGCATAAGTTGTCTACACAGAGGGGAAAGAGCTGATATCCTAGAACACTGATGTTTGCTATAGCACTGTTTGGCGTTCAGGCTTTTGCGACAGATGGTGTAAATACGTGTATAGAGTTTACAGGAAGATGATTTTAAAAAAACCAAAGATAAAAGTGTTTGGTTTACCTTGTTTAGGGGAGGAAAAGGGAAGCGAGGTGAGGTAAAGTGATTAGCCACTAAATTCCAATTACTTTGAAAGATATGTTAGGCTCGTTAGCTCATGGAATTTTCCTCCACAACCATGTACATTACATTTTATACCGTTTTTACGGTTGATAAGAAATTCAAAATCTATATCATTTGTCTGGAGTCGCTCAGCTCATTAATACCCAGCTATGGTTTCTGTGCGGTTCTTCCCTTGCCTAATGGCAAGTACACAGTGCAGCTGCCACAGGACCTGGTGGTCTCACTCTGCGATGGGAAAGCGGCAAGGGACAAATAGCTTGCAGGCACATAGCTAAGTCATTGTCTAACAGGACCAGAAAACAAGCAACCTCGACCTCAAAACCTCCTTTCCTTTAACTGGAATCATTCAGATGGGCTGGCTCTGTTACATAATGCTATAGAAAATAAATTATACAAGGAATCCTGCATTGCAAATGGCTTATGCATAATCTTCAGTGATGCCCATTGCTAAGACAAAGAGTATGGTCTCCCATGTGAGACACAACTTGTTTAAATCATTTTTTAAAAAAATCATTTTTTAAAAAAAGTTACTGTCTCAAGAGTTTTGCAAATATTATCTCATTTAGCTTCATGACACTGCTAAGAATGAGGCAATAATATTTCCACCTTGTTAATGGACATGACACTCTCAATGAGTGTTGGGGGGATAAAGAACTGAATCTGTACAATGCCCTTAGCATGTAGTATTTGCACAATAAATGGTATTTCCTTCCATTCTCTCCAATTAATTCAGCTGCATAAGAGCACAGCATACGTAAAACTGTGGTCTTTTCAGTGCACTACAAATCTCTTTGATACCAGTGTAATATTCACCCCAGGTACACAGCTACTTGAACTTCCTCTGACCTCTGAGATAAAGACTGAGTGGACCAAACTGGTTGGATTCTAATAGAGGAATCAGTCTGCATTTTCACAAACACGAAAACTTTTCTTCACCAAATGATGCCATGAAGCTGCAATTAGCATCAGAAGCATTACATTAAACTAGATGGCAGAATAGCAAACATAAATCACTGACAGATTACTTAAGGCTTTTAAATGCAGGCATTTATACCTCCCATTAGCAAACCATGATGAAAATGGTTTATAGAGAGAGAGAAAAGAAAATGCATCTATGTAGAACCTATTAGTTTGAGATCCTATTGATTTTTGCTGTTACACATATGGGCACTTGATGCGTAATTTACTCCATTATTACTAAGCATGTGTTGACTTACTTCAGATACCATTATTATGCAAATTACATGCCAAGATACTGAAGAAGCATTTTAATGTTTGTGTTTCTCTTTGGAGGATTTTCTAGTTTCACTGAGTTTGATGATTGGAAGTTGCTTTTAGATAGATTTATGCCCAGTGGAAAACTATTGCTTGGTTGGTTACATTGTGGCTGAATCAAACTAAGGAAAAAACTTTCTATCTAGCATTATAATTTAAATTCAACTTTTGAACCCATCCTTTGGAGATTTGGTTGGTTTTATTTGCTAACAAACCTCCACGTAGAAGGAGCATTGTAGTTATCAATAGTGTTAACTACCTGGTATATACTTTTGATTGCTGAATTACTTACAATAGCTGAGTATCTTTTAAAGCTTTCATTATTTTATAAATATGTAAAAATAAAATACATTCAAATGAACCTTTCCTATAATATTCATTTCCAATTCTGGATACACATTATAAATATATACACAGGGGATGATCTACAGTCCTTATTCAAATTGTACATTCTAATTTTTTCTCCTGTACGAGCCTTTACCATTCTGACACTTATTAACCCACTCCTCCACACCAATTTAATAAATTCCATTGTCTTGATACCCTTCTGCTTCCCAAGTTTCTGCTTGTTTTTTTGGTACATTGATTGCACTATCAATCCTTTATTTTCTTCAAATTAGTTTGTATTTTGTGGCTTTTTCTGTTTATTACACTTGCAATTTGACCCTTCTATATGCCACAACTTTCTTCAAGCATAAAAGTTTAGATCCATAATTTGCATGTGTGTATGTTCACACACAATTTATTTGGCTCTTGCTATGGTTGGAAACGGTTTGCTTGTCTCCACCAAAGCTTATATTGCAATTTGATCCCCAAAGTGACTGTTGGGAGTTGGGGAGGTATTTGGGTAATGAGGGCAGATCCCTCCTGAATGGCTTGATGCTGTTTTCTAAGCAGAAAGTGAGTTCTCACTCTCTAGAGACTGGATTAATTCTTTCAGGAATGGGTAACTTTTAAGAGAGCGGATTTTTGTAAAGTCAAGACACCTGTCATGTTTCTTCCTCTTTGCACGTGTCTGCTTCCTCTTTGACCTTCTTTGCCATATTGTGACACAGCACAGAAGCCCTGGAACTTCTGAGCCTGCAAAACCATGAGCTAAATAAAACTCTTTTCTTTATAAATTACACAGTGTCAAGTATTCCTTTACAGCAACACAAAATGTACTAAAACATCTCTCCCTCACAAGCTTTTAAAAAATGGTAATTACTATCTAGTCAACAACTTCTAGCATTCAGCTTTATAGAACTAAAAAAGCCATTAGCTTTTTAGGACAGTGAAACTACTTTGTATGATATTATGGGTGATGATGGGTGCATGTCATTATACATTTGTCCAAACCCACAGAAAGTGCAACACCAAGAGTGAACCCTAATGTAAACTATGCTTGATCACTGTGCGTCAACACATGTTCCTCAATTGTAGCAAATGTCCCCCTCTGGTAAGGAATGTTGATAATAGGGGAGGCTATGCATGTGTGCGGCAGGGGTTACATGGGAAATTTCGGCACCTTCCTCTCAGTTTTGGTGTGAACCTGAAACTGCTCTTAAAAAGTCTTTAAATATAAAACAACCCTGTATAGGGGATGGGCACACTTGTAGCTCTGGCTTGGGCAGTGGAAAGGCATTATGTGCAACCAAAATGTTTGTACTCCCCTAATATTCTGAAATTTAAAAATAAATTTAAAAATAAAAATAAATTTAAAAGAAGAAATTCCTCTAAGCTTTCTATGATAGAATTTAAAATCATATAATAAATGTCCAGCATAGTGGTTACACTGTTAATCTGTAGTGAAACGTATTTTAGAAATGTCAATAAATGGAATACAAGCATAAAAAAATAAAAATAAAACAACAACAAATGCACTAGGGGGCCTTCCTCTCCTGAACCTATAATTTCGTTAGGAAAACCACACACATACACACACACACACACACACACACACACACACACACACACACACAGAAACATCCTTCCCCATCCCTTTATTCCTTTCATAAGGAAACTAATTCTTTATACTTAGAGGTGAATGCTAATGATTACTTCAATCACACAACACATACACACACAACAGACAAATACAGCTCATTTAGATTTAAAGCAATTTTAACCTATTCATGTAAAATATGTTACCAAATGATATCACTCCAATAATAGTTTACACTTCTAATTGTAGTTTGTTCACAAGGAAATCAATTAAGCAGAAAATTTAGCCAAATAAAAATAGCCTAATAAGTTAACCAGTCTTATCAATAATGAAGTAAGTTTGAAATTAAGAGGGGTGAGGGTAGGAGGTAGGCGGAAGGCTTTGTTTTTCCTAATGCAGTCACTTAATTAAAGAAAAACTTGATTCAAGCCTGTGACCATTTATTCCAGGTGCTTTGTCTTCAGTGATAGGTGAACAGGAGGTTTTGGAACTCTGCTTGCTTATTGATTGCTTCACCTCAAGGCTTCCATCTGGGATGTGTAACTACAACCTAGTTTTCACAGGCAGCAAGAAAGCAACACACTCATTTGTAAGCATGGTGGGTTATCTTTTGTTATTTCTCTTCTCTCCCACCCTCTGGTGATATTTGTTGTGATTACAAACTTGTGAGATATTCAATTATTTGATAATTTATTTAAACAGTCACATGGACTTGGAGGGGAAAAGCTACAATAAAGAGCATCAATTAAACTGCAAGAAAGAATAACGTAAATGTTTATAAGGATTTGCTTTTAGAATACATCAGGGATCGGAAAGGGGGAAGGAAATGGGAAAATGTACCTGATTCAAGTAGCAGATACGTAGTATAAAGAAGTCTAGAGAATTAATACAACATGAGTTCTATAGTTAATAAAATTGTATTGTATTGGGGATTTTTATTAAATGAGTAGGTTTCAGCTGCTATAGTTCCATACAAAAATATAACTACGTGAGATGATAGATACGTTGATTTGCCTTACTATAGTAACCATTTTGCCATCTATAAGTATCATATCACATCATGTTGCAAACCTCAAATACATCCAATAAAATTTATCAAAAATGTAAGCAAAAATTAAAATATATCATGATAAACATTTCTGAGTATTGTTGAAATCAGCAGTACGGTGTTATCCCACAAGCACAATATGCACAATATGCATAGGATATATGATTTAATCACAGTATTATTAATTTTATGTTAACTGACTTTGCATACAATAAAATACACCCATTTATAAAGTACAGTACGCTGTCTTTTGAAAAAGTATATAATGTATAACCCATAATTAATATATTGAATATATCTTATGCCCCCAAATATTTTTCTTGCCTCTTTGTGGCCAATCCCTGCAACATTGCTGATTTAAGGCAATTGTGTATCATTCCTGAAAAAAATTTTAATATATATAATAGATCTATTTCTAGACTGTCTACTTTGTTTCACTGATCTATATGTCTGTATGTATGCTAACACTACACTCTCTTAATTACTGTAGTTTTAATGTGTATCTTGAAATAAGGATGTGTAAGTCCTTCTACTTCATTATTTTTTTAAAAAAAATTTATTTTAATTATTATGAGTACATAATAGTTGTATATATTTATAGGGCACATGTGATGTTTGGATACAGGCTAGTTTCAAAAATGTTTTGGCTATTTGAGGTCTTCTTTCATTTATAACAGCTTGTGACTACTTAAAATATCCTGCTAGAATTTTAATTGAAATTATATTAAATCTCTATATTATTAATATTTTTGAGATAATGAGCAGCATATCACTTAGTTTGATGTTATGTGTAGGTTTTTCATAGGTAACCTTTATCAATTTGAGAAAATTCCCTTCTATATTTATTTTTTTGCAAAAACTTACCTTGCAAAAGGGTGTTTTTTAGTAAAAGACTTTCTGAGAATCTAATAAACTGATCATTTTTCCTCCTTTTTTCCATTTATATGGCAAATTGAATAAATTGATTTTTGAATGTTAAGTAAACCTTACATTCCTAGAATGAACTCCTAATGTCATGGTGCATTCCTCTTATATATTGTTGATTCAATTTGCTACTATGTTTTTAAGGATTTTTACGTCTATGATTCTGCGTGATGTCGGTCTATATTTTTATTTTGTCATAATGAACTTGACTAGTTTTTCTCTTAGGAAAATGCTGGACTTAGGAAGTGATCTGGCAAGCTGGCAAGTTTTTTTTTTCCCTTTATTGTGTATTTACTGAAAGAGTTTACATCTGGTTGGTATTATTTCTTCCTTAAGAACTTGATAAAATCACATTTAAGCCATGTAGACCTGTGTGTGTGTGTGTGTGTGTGTGTTTGTGTGTGTGTCTGTGTCTATGTGTATGTGTAAGCTTTATAGTTATAAATTCAGTTTTTCAATGCAAAGAGGATTAATCTAATTTCTCTTACTAATTGAGTCAGTTTTGGTAATATGAAAGGTAAAATAATTTATCTTTCAATAAATTTATTCATTTCATCTAAATTTTCAAATTCATTGACTAATTTTATTTTTATTATTCCCTGATTGTGCCTTTATTATCTAAATGATATATAGTTATATTCTCTCCTTCACATCTGATATTGGTAGTATGTATCTACCTTCTTAATCTGTTTTGCTAGAATTTTATTCTATTGAATATTCTAAGAATCCATGGTTTTATGAATTTTTCTGTTATTACTTGTTTGATTTCTTATATGTACTTCACTGAATCCTATATTTCTTTTCTTCTCTCTGCTTATATTGAGTATGATTTACTTTAGTTAATTAATTTAGACCTTTATTTACAAAAATAAGCATTTAAAACTATCAACTTTACGCTAAGCTCTGCTGTAATTCCATCCCATGATTTTATTAGAGTTTTGGGTTTTTTTTTTTTTAATTTACTTCAAAATGTTTTTCATTTATCCTTTTGGTTATTTTAACCTATAAATTATTAAGATGTCTTAGCCTTTTTCTTTGTAAAATGCTATAGAAATTTAATGTGTACATCTTAATGAGTTTGGGGTTATGAATACACCTGTAAAACCACTGCTAAAGCCAGAAACATATCTATCGTTTAATTTCCAAATATCTTGAGATATTTAGGATTTCTTTCTCATTGATTTCTAATTTAATCTTTTCATTATCAGAAAACTACTCTGTATGATTCTAATTCTCTTAGCTTTGATAAGATATGTTCATGACCCAGCATATAGTTGATGTTGGGAAAATTTTATTTATAAATAATGTACATTTTTATTTATTTTATGTCATGTTTTAGGACAAGTTTTATAGTGTCTTTTGGGTTTTCTATTTCTTCATTGATTTTCTGTCAAAATTTATTGTCAATTACTGAAAAAGGAGTATTGAAATCTGCATGTAAAACTGCATTTGTCTATTTCTCTTCTGAGTTTTTTGAAATTTTGCTTCATTTATTTAAGTGATTCACATTTATAAGTGCTATGTCTGCATAATAAATTGACCTTCTATCTTTATGAAATACCCTCTTAAACTCTGATAATGTTCCTTTCTTTGAATTCTACTTGTTCTATTAACAATGTAGTCATTCCAGTTTTCTTATAATTAGTATTTGAACATCATATATTTTTCTATCATTTTACTTTTAAACTATCTGTGACTGTATGTTTAGACCACACTTTTTCTGGATAACATTTATATAGGCCTTGCTTCCTAATTCAGTATAGTAATCATTACTTTCCAGTAGTAACGTTTAGATCATTTGCACTTAACATAAATATTGATATTGTCACATTTAAACCTGTCTTTTTGCTGTTAGTTTTTTTTTTTTTTTTGAATATTGGTTCTTTGTTCATTTTTTTCTCTTTCAACTTTGTTTTAATTATTTCTTAGTATTCAATTTTATTATTCACTATTGGTCTATTCATTATATTTTGCTTCTTTTTTAGCTATTTTTCTATGTTTTATAATGTATTGTCATTAGTGCATTACTATCTTCATATAATATTTACAACTACATGTATAATATAAGGACTTCATAATAGTGTAATACCAATCCACAGACATCTAATCTTTTTTTGTTCATATCATATATTTTACTTCTACATATTCTCTAAATCTTATAATACCACCTTTTAATTATTTTTTTGATTTCAGCAGTCATCTGTTAAGAGAAGACATACAATATATTGCTATAATTTTTGTTTTAAGCAATTATTTTATGGGATATTTTTAAAACAAAAAAGAAAATCCTTTATGCTTAATCGTCTCTTTATTGTTTCCAATGCTCTTTATCCTTCAGCATAAATCCAATTTCAAAGTCTTCTTATCCAGAAGAACATGTTATAAATGTTCTTTTTTTGTTAGTGTACTGATAATAACTGAACATTGATTTATTTCACCTTAAATTATAAGAGATATTTTTGCTAGATAATAGAATTCTAGATTGATTTGTTGCCTGTGAGCACTTTAAAGATATCGTTCCATTGTTACCTGGCTTGCATTGTTTCTGAAGATGTATCTGTATATTTCCTTATTTTGTTTCCTGGTTTATAATACATCTTTTATTTCTAGCTAATTTTCTTTATCATTGATTTTATTCAAATTTATTATGATGTACTTTAGTGTCTTAAATGCCTTGGAGTTTATGGAGTTTCTTGAATCTGTGAATTTGGTATCTTCAAATTTGGAGGAAATAAAGTTATCATTGTTTCTTTAATGGTCATTATTTCATATATATTAATATGATATATGATAATATATGCATGTTGTCTATATGTGATTATGATAATGATATATGTATTATGTGTACATATAAAATGTACACACACACACACACACACACACACATACCCCTATACAAAACATATATTGAGACCTTAAGTCTAAAATCATGATGTTGGCAAGGCCACACTGCCTTTGAATGCTCTAGGGCAGAATCCTTTGGTGCTTCTCCTGCTTTGGTGGCTCCCAGCATTTCTTGATTTGTTGGCCCTCTCTGCTTCAGTCATTGCTTGGCTTCTCCTCTTTTTTTCTATGTGTGAAACACAGGCTTCTCCCCTGTTTATGACTTGTAAGATTTCTCATTGGATTTGAAGTCCACACAGAAAATCCAGAATAATCTCAGTTCAAAATCCTTAAGTTAATTACATTGGCAAAGACCCTTTCTCCAAATAAACTCACATTTACAGGCTACAGGGTTTAAGCCATGGACATATCATTGGTTGGGGGAGGGGTGCAGCTACCATTTAACTCACTACAACTCTGTTTGGTTTTTTCTAGTTTATTATTTCTCTGTGTGATTAAGTTTGAATAGTTTCTATTGTATGTTTTTAATTTTACAGATCTGTCCTTCAGCAGAATCTAATTTGCTTTAAATTCTATTCACAGATTTTTTCATTTAAAAATTAAATTTTTCAGCTCTAGAATTTCCCTATGGTTCTACATACATTATATTACATTTATTTCTACCTTACTTATCCCTTTTCCTTTAAATTCTTCAGCATATTTATAATAGGTGCATTACAGTCTTTGTCTACTAATTTTTTAATATTGTCATAGTGCTACTGTGTAGCAATCTATGGGTGATTATAGGACCCCCATAGTGTTTTTCTATTCTCAATAATCACAATTCTGTACTACCTATTGTACAATGTCTCACAACTTTTATTTTAGGAATGTTATCTCACTTGTTTTAGTTCTTTATAGCATAACAACTTTATCCAAAGTTACTTACTTCTTCAAGCAAACATATCTATTCTGTCTACCCATCTATATTTAGATCCAGAAATAGATATAAGATATATAGATATAGATAAAATGGAAATATTTCATTTTTTCATATTTCAGGCTTTAAAGTAATTGTCCATTATATTATAATTAAATATTTCCCTTTAGGAATATATTTTAAATAATGAGTCCCATCCATGAGACAAAAATCACCAATGATACATGTATGATGCCCATATGCACCACCAATCCACTCATAGAATATAATCGGCATATTTTGTGTGTTGACTTTACTTTCACCTTTTTTCACACACAAGAAATGGTATAATTAGAAACAAATTATGTGTGCCATTTAGTACAACTGATTAACATACACCTGTATGACTCATCATCTAGATTGTGAACTCTTCTAAAGGGTTCTCTTAGCTGACCATCTTAATGTAATTTACAAATATGGGTTTTGACGAATTTGAGAATTAAAATTATACAGAAGAAAATACGGAGTGGTTGCACAATTTGTTAGATAGACTAAAATGTGAAATGAGTCCTGTCATCCCTCCATCTTTCTCTATTAGTTAGGATTAGGTTTGATTACATACAAGGAACACATACACGTAATAATTATGGCTAAAACAAGATATGAGCTTATCTCAAAAAATTCATTTGGAGTTATATATCTTGGACATCATAGAAACTTGCTGTCTTCTAGCTCTATCTTCCTGCTCTGGTATCCTCAAGTATACCTCCCCACTCAATATGGCTGCTGGAGCTACAGCCATGACCAGAGACTTTGAGGCAGCTGAATGGAAGACTAGTTTTCTATTACATAAATTGCTGAGAAGCCCTTAACATCATTTTTCCGATATTTCATTATTAAGACATTAACACATAATCACTCTGTCCTATAAAAGATACTGGAACATGTAGTTTTTAAAGATACAAGCGGGAGTGTACTAGGTTGAAATTTGGACTTCTGTGACTAAGGAAAGGGGACAATGGATATTGAGAAGTGCCCAACAGTGATTGCCACATTTATTTGTCCATTTATTTTTTTAACTTATGTGGGTGTATACTCACACACACACATACATCTCTCTCTCTCGCTCTCTCTACATATATATATATTCTGTTCAGGAGAACACATAATCTAATGGAAAAAATGTAAATGAGCAATGCTACTTTCATGGCATAGGCCAGAAATGTTAATGAAATTCTAAGTGCAATGCTCTTACAAAAGGAAGAAATCTACAGAAGCTTACTGAAGTGGATTTAAATTCAGCTGGGTCTTGAAGGATGGATTAAAGTCCATGAATTTCTTCACTTAGTATTATTAAACCATAGTTCAGGATCAACAGAGTGAAATCTAGTCTAAATGAGACCGAGAGCCAGATTGAATGAAATCTAATCTAAACGAGACCAATAAACAGCATTTATAAGCACAAGAAAGCATTAATGCTTTTTAAAATTTAAAGCTTTTTAAAAATCTTTTATTTTTTGTGATTATAACATAGCTATACTAAATTTAATTCTATAGGCAAACCTGAATATATTTTTAATTAAGTAAATGAGTAGTAGTTATATGTGTGATCATGTTTTTTTAAAATGTTACCACTATTTAGGAAATTGCAAATGCAGAAAAATAATTTCTATGGTGATACCCCAAATTTATTTTGTTGCCAGTAAAAGGTAAGTACCTGTTATGAATTGGGGTTTAAAAGGACCACAAGTTTCTAGCCACAAGTTTAATTGCAGTGCTCTTTGGACCTATACTGGTCTATGAACAAACGACTGCCTATAAATCCATGTTTGATAGAGAGTTTATGGCAGTTGTTTCAATACTATAAAGCACAATGTGTCAGAATGTATTAAATCCAAAAACAAAAGGCAAATCGTTTGCATTCCACCTGCTTCTTCAAATCCTGTATTCCGTTCTTTTAAGAGTGTTTTGTCTTTCATCTCAGGAGCACAAACGACAATGTCACTGGCAGTTAGAGCACGTTGACATACTTGACATCCAATTTAGTTAATGCGAGGTCAGTCTAGGAGACGCAGAAGCGCTGCTCTGTATGCGTCAGAGGAGGCTGTGTGTGACTCCTGAGGAAAACCCTCTAATTCCCAAGATACTTGTTAAGCAATTCCCATGTCACAATACCAGCCAGAGAACTCTAACAATCAGTGTCACAATAAAATACATAGGTAACAGATTGTTTTGAGATTTAATGTGCTAAAGTTTATTGTTGTCTTTAAAAAAAAATTGGGATAACTTGTTTCCGTAGCTCTTGTGGTTAGTTTAAGATTCAGAGAGATGACAACTGACTTTACACAGTGTTATTGGAATAATAATTACAGTCATCATTTTTTAACGCAGTCATGTTTTTATTTATTTAAGCTTTGTCGTGCAGTTTATCCAATATCTGTCAACTTTCAGAAGGAACTTACCTGCAAAGCGCAGTAAGTTGTTACATTAACAAAGCTATAAATACACAATGATACATGCTGCCAATGCAAATTAATATCAAGCAGGTTGTACAGTGCAGCAAATATTAATATTCGCATATACTGATAAAAACTGGTTCCTTTGGTTTTTTTGCATGTTATATTTTATGTATATATATTTTAATTTGCAGGTAATGTAGTGTCTGTAGATAATTTTTTTCTTATAATTACTATTGAATTAGTAAGCAAATTTTTATGTTGTTTTATGCTACAATCTATCATTCTTGAATATCGAGAAGGTTACATGTGTCTCCAAAGTGACTTGTTTCAAACTGTGAATTCATTCTTGATATTTCTGTACTTAAAAGATTCCTTTAAAATTTGAGTTCCAACGATGTGCGAGACACTCTGTTAGGTGATGGAAATAGAACAAAAAAAATACCTCAATCACCTGATATTTGTGAGAGTCATTGAAATTTTGAGGCATATTCTATCCTTGACATTGGTTTTATACTTACAAATGGGGTGAGAGGTGTATTTCACTCAAATCTGGGTGACGATAACATCCAAAACACTAAAAAAATGAAACTTTTAACAATGTTTCTTTAATAAATATTTATTTTACAACAATTTTAGATTCATAGAAAATGGCAAAGATAGTACATGAAGTTCCTTTATAGCCACACATAGTTTCCTTGTATCTTTAATTAGTATGATAAATGTTTTATGATTAATAAAATAATATTGATAACTTATAATTAACACCAAAACTTTATACTGATTTTCTCAATTTTTACCTAATGTCCTTTTTCTGTTCCAAGATTGAATCCAGAATATTACCTTATATTTAGTTATCATATTTCCTTAGATTCTTCTTGTCTGTGATAGTTTCTCAGACTTCCCTTCGTTTTGATCATCTTGACAGTTTTGAGAAGTAATGGTAAGTTATTTTGTGGAATGCCCCTAAATTGGGATTTGCCAATTTTTTTCATGATTGGACCAAATAGGCCATCTTTGCTCATTGGCTTCCAGGTAGATTTGTCCAGTGAGGATCCTAACAGAAAATCAAATGGGAATAAAGTTGTGTTTTATTTTTCCATGATTCTCTCCCTGTGATGAATTTGAGCTGGCTGTATCCCTAGAATACAGGGCACAACTGCACTGAATGTGTCTCTAGCTACAGTTAGTTCTAAGGTTCTTAAAACTACTCCCTCTCCTTCTTATTTCTGGGACTAAAAGTAGTTGTAACTTCACTCTTACTATCCCTAGATTATCTTACTACCACCCCTCCTGGTTTCTCTACCCCACTCATGCATCTTTGTCAGCATTCCCTTTATTACACCCTCTTTGAATCGTCCTAATGGAGTGGTGCCGTTCTTTTTTCAACAGAACCCTGAGCAGTACACTGCTCAATTTCGTTTCTCCTGACATTGAGGCAGAACTAACTGCTTTTAGGATGTACTTCTATGGTACTGTACTATTTGATATGAGAAATTATTTGCTGATAGTTATTGTTATTCTTGGGTTAGCGCACTCATTCCTTTGGAATCCTTCTACCTCTACCTTCAATGTGACAGAGATTTATTTATTTATTTTTCTATCTCTTTTCCCTTTAAAATGGACTACAATTTCAAATAATTCAATTTTATTGCATCACTTCCCCAGGCTCATTATAGTTAGCTAAATCCCTGTTTACTCATACAGAATTTACTACTTTTATGGCATAGTCACAGGAACCAGCCAGAGGCTGTTAGTTTATAACATTTTGGGGGAGTCCCTGAGCTCCCATACAAGAAATGCAACTTCCCTGTGTGCACTGAAGTCATGCAGGTGTTTTGTCAGTTCCAGATGAACTCAGGCTTCCAGCCACCCACTCCAAGCAACCTAAATGTGTAAGTGAAGATATCATGTGCCTTCCAGTTGAGCCCATTAGCCAGGTGAACACCAGAGAGTTTTCTCTCGTGGTATATTATGGTGCAGAAGAAATAACCAGCCAAGCTCTACTCAAATGCCTGACTTATAAAACAATGAGATATCGTTTTTAGAAGTTGTTACTTAAAGCCATTAGGTTTGGGTAGTTTGCTGTGTAGAAATAGAAAATTAGAACACAATTCGGCACCTGAAAGTGAGAATTCTTTCTAATACCTTAGACATTGCTTGGGGCATGGGGCAGAGGGCAGAAGCTTCCAGGGCCTCAAGGAGACTGACAGCAGAAGCTAGAAAAGCCCCAAGAAGACTTGAGAAGGGCTTTAAGGACAACGAAGAAAAAGTTATGGGAGCCTGGAGCAATGGAGACCTCTGTTATGCTGGTAAAAGGTTTGGCAACACTGTCACCTGTGGAAATGTAGAAAACTGAAACAATAGATAGATGTTCGTTATGCCATGTGCTTGGCTTGGAAGGATTTGAACAGCACATTTTGACACCATACAAGACACATGAAAAGCAATAGTATTATTTTATTTGTGAGATTTTATTATAATAAGCATTCAATAATAAAAGAATACATACACATGTGAATAAGAAAAATAAAGAAGGAATGTGTATTTTGATGGTAGTTCATTAATCCAACAAGAAAGTTTCATGACTTCTAGTTGATTTGGGTAATGCTAATCTCCGTGTGACTTGAAATATCTCTTTCCTTTGCATTAATTTGCAATTTCTCCTTTTAAATAACTTTCTGGTGAAAACACTTGATTATGTCACTTGTGTATACAAATCAGTAACAACAATTATCAAAGAGTCAAATTATGCATTACATCTAAACAATACATTTCTCTACTGCTTGTACACATTTCTAGCGTTAGTAATCATGGATTTTCACTGTAATATAATTGTGGATTTGGGGTGTAAGACTCACTGAAGATTTTTGTACGCTGGCTTTAAAGTGCATTTTTAGGGCAATATCCTGAATGTTAGAAAAATAAATGCGTTTAAAATTGTATTAGCTCTTCTAATAGTGAAACAGTGCCTAAATCAATCTTAAAAATGTTCAATTTAGCTGAAATCCTCTTTGTCAAGTAATCAATGTGTTTACTGAATGATAAAAGTGGTGTCAAGAAGCTAGCGAGACTCAAAGTTATTTGGAAGATATAATGCAGGCAAGATTCACCAACTTGAACTTTACCATTATTAGTTATGTCCTACGACAGAAGAGAGGGAGGTAGAACATCTGTTTGCATTTTCAGGAAGGTTAAGAGTGAGGTAAGTAATTGACTTCATGAGTAAATGTTGACTAAAGATATAGTAAAAATGGGTATGTACAACAGATGGTGTCATCTTCACCGATGGAGTTGAGTCTGATTTCAGAGAGTTTATAAATATTTTAGAAGCTGAATTAAAATACAGAAATCACTAAGAAATAACTGATAGCCCATAGATGAGAAAATGTAGCTTTTTTCTTGTGCTTTGGCTCTTGCCTTTCATCTACACTCTTTTACACAAAGGAAAATATGTAAGGCATATATTATTATGTCTTAACTATCAACTATTATACAGCAGAGGAAGATAACTTATGCTTTTTTATCCCCATTTTGTTATAGTGATCACATTAATCATTACTTAAATGTGAAAAATAGACATAGGGTTATGGAAAGAAGGGAGCCTTGAAGAAATGTCCTTGATGCTGAACAAGGCTTATACAAATGGCAACCTATTGAGTGTAGAATAAATGAGGTAATTACCATTCAGTTTTACAGATGGAAAAGCTGAGTCGCCAGGAGGTTAAGTGACTTGCCCAAGGTCACAGAAGAAGCCATTAGCATTATTATGTAGTTTCCCTTATTCTTTTTTTATTTCTTCTCGTATATTTTATCTAGTACAGCAAGAAACATTAAAAGAGAAATATTCTCTACATATACAGTAAGTTCATTCTTGGTATTGATGCAAAATCAATAAAAGCAAGTTTGAGTTTTTGTTTTGTTTTGCTTTTTTCCACGTGAATATATTTTGTTCTTTTATTTTTTGTCCTCGTTACTGCAGAAATTGATTTATTCTCTTATGTCACAAAGACAGCGGAGATCAACTAGAATACAGGGGAGTTTTCTACATTAGTGTGTTGAGAACTGGACATATGTGAACGGAAACCTCTCTCTAAATAAAATCCTCTTTATTTCCCATTCCTGACTTATATAAATATCACTTTACATTATGTGAACAACAGAAAAGTCTTTAAACTAAAATAAAAGTGATTTTGGTATTATATTACATAAATCTACTATAGCATGTATATTTGTAAGTAGTTAGTATTCTGAGGTTTATAAATTAGATGAAATTAAAAATAACAATGTAATATGGCATACATAGGGTGTATAATACTTAGCCACCACTTAATTTCTTATAATTGATTCTGTGTGCATTTTCATTTTTTAATTAATAGACTTTACTTTTTGAATAGTAATAGATTGATGGAAAAAATTGAGCCAAATATAGAGAGCTCCCACAGTCCCCTTTATCTTCCAAACATCTTTATCTCCTTTTTAAAGATTGTTTTGATTATACAAAAAGCTATACATATTTAATGTATACAACTTGATTAGTTTGGAGATAAGTCACCCATGAAACCATTTAAACTTGATGTAAATGATAGTTTCACATAAAGTTATATCTATGGGTGCCATGGGAACCAATCTAATTTGTTATATATGAGTTCACTTCATGAATGAGGAAGAAACAACAGCTTTTAAATAGAAGCTGATTCCATCTTTCCATGTCCAGAGAACACCATACATAGTTTTCCTTCTTACCTGGTTTTGAGCCTAGAGCATGTCAAAAAGTACTTTCTTGCTATTAACATAGTCTCTATAACTAGATATAATAACTCTATAAAAAAGTTAAGTTATACTCTGTGAATGTTGCAAAATATGTTCATAGGTATTTTATATACACACACACATATATACATACATCCATCAATTTGTCACTCTTGTCTTTCTCAAGGGCAGATGGTTTCTTCTCTATGACATGTCAACACATACCCAGAGGGTCTAGTCATATACGTCAAAGACACACAATATTTTTATAATGACAATGAAGTTTCTATTTTGAGAATCAGGTTTATAGCCAAGTAGGATGATAACACTTAATGACATCCAAGCTTATTAACCCTGGTCAATAGCCAGGTCTATGCTATAGATAAGCATTACCCTAGGACAGTAATTTTTAATTAAAATTAACATGTTTAGTTCTTTTCCTTCTTAATAACAGTAGCTTTCCCCCCTCATTTCCTGAAACAAATTTTCTCTTCCTTTTGCTTAATGTTGAATCCATTGTATCCTGGTTTGCTTTCTACCTCGGTGTTTATCAATTCTCATTTTATCGTTTTGTTTTGCTTCCCCCCCCATCTACTTCTCTCCTGATTAGGGATCTTTACATATTGTGATCTATCTTATCCCTTCTCATCTTCTTTCTCTATACAATTTCCATGAGCAAAACTATCATAGTTCCTCTGTTATTTCTAAAACTATAGTTCTAGCCAAATTTTTCTGCAGAATAGTTCATGTGCACTTATAGTTTCTCAAACTCAAAATGGCAGTGATTGAACTTGATGCATGTCAACCAAAATGTTTTGCTTTTTCTGTGTGATTTATCTGAGTGAATGGGACCAGTCACATTCATATTAGCCAGGTTTTACCAGATTATATTATTAAAAAATCTACTTCAAATTTATTTATTCAGTTATCCAAACTAAAGACCTGAGTGTCATCATAGACTCCTTCATCTTATATAAACCTATAACCAGTTGGTCAAAAGCTTTGTTTATTCTTTTTCTTAATGTTCCTAAATGTTTCTTAATTTTTTTCTTTTTTACTACCACTACTTAATTAATCATTAAGCCTTTCAATAACTTCCTAAACTGACTGCCCTGCCGCTAGCTCTAACAGGCTCTATACAATTCTATTTCCCCGGGTATCAGGGCAACATTTCTATAATATGAATGCATTAAAAATGTGTATGTTCTGATTAGACTGAATTACTGTTTCACAATATTTTCTCTCTCTTTTTGAAGAAAAATTACTATTTCCTAGCTCTGTGAATGCAGGCTTGATTTTATGACTTGCTTTTACCAATGAGGTCTCATAGGGAGTGTGGTTTAAGAGCCAGAACATCCTTATACAGTCTCTCTTGCCTCTGGTAAACTAATTAACAATGTCCCAGCAAATGTTTGTATCATTATTCTGTCAACCCAGGACCTAGAGTAAGGAATGCAATGGCAGAGCCCAGCAAGGCCTGTGGCCACCTATGAAGTACACTTTACAAAAGTAAAATTGTACCTATGTTGTCTAAAGTCCCTGAGATATTGCGGTTGTTTGTTACCACAGCATAACCTCATCTACACTGACTAGTGAAACATTTGGCCACTGAGCCTTTGAAGCATTTCTTGCATTTAAGGAATTCCCTACTTTGTGAGTTTTGGTCCTGATGATTCAGAGCCTGTGTCTTACTATATTAGTCAGTGTTCTCCAGAGAAACAGACCAACAGTTTCTCTCAATAGATAGACAGATAGACACAGAGATATCAACTATCTATTTATCTGTTGGAATTTATCTTAAGGTGTTGGCGCACAAAATTGAAGAGGCTGGCTGACAGAGCAGGCCAGTAGGGTAGAAATCCAGGGAAGAGTTGCCATTTGACTCCGAAGGATGTCTTCTGGCAGAACTTTCTTTTCTTACAGGGAGTTGTCTTCTTCTACTAAGGCCTTCGATTGATAGGATGAGGCCTATCCACATTCTGGAGGGTAACCTGCTTTACTCAATGCCTTCTTAGAAACATCTAGAAAACATTTGATGAAATATCTGGATACCATGGCCTAGGCAAGCTGACATATAGGATCAACCATCGCAAGTTTACCCCTTGTCAATAATGTCAATATAAATAATAATGTCAATAATGTAAATATAAATAACATCCCATTAAAACATAATCTCTAAATAAAGAAAATAAGGTCATAATTCTCCATAAAATGATACAATTATACTGCAAATACCAGAAAATACAATAAATTTTCCCCAAAAGAAGAAGCAAAGTCCTTAGACTGACTATGCATATCAGTCTAACCCAAACATACACATTTCTGATTCATTCATTTTTTGGAAATGTTGCCCTGATAGCTGGGGGAATAGAATTGTTCAGAGCCAGTAAGAGCTGGTGAGAAGGCACTCGATTTAAGAGTGTAGAGGGGATGTTCACTCTTCTCCTCGACAGCTCATAATTCAATGATGTTAAGCTAATACTTAAATATTATGATATAGAATCAATACATCTTATGTTACATGATAAAGGATAAGAAAGGGAAAAAATATATTTGTTATACACACGAATACATTCATATCAAAAAAGGAAAATATACTCATGACAATTACAATCCCAGTTTCTTTAACTGGTCACGTGGTCATGGCTTGTATTTATCAGTACTTTCTTCCACTACCCATCCCTTATTCTATTTGCCTCCAGCAGGTGCTCCAGCTGGTCATGATTCTATACCTGGTGGGTGACCAAAGCCTCAAGGCTGGGCCGTGAGAAGTTCTGCCTGAATTGCGTTGTTGTAGTTTTCCATTGACTTTAATCACAGAGCGTGGTAGGACTAAGAGATACTCTAAGGGATTTCATGTATTCCAGAAGTATTCTTCCTCACCTCCACTGTGGTAGTCAAAATTAATCACCCCAGCTAACACAGTAACTCCTTTCTTTGCCTGTTGATTCAGAGACACGAGAAGCCCAAAGTGGCTGGGCAGCAATCTTAACTTCTGGTGAAATGGAATCATTGTTATGTCTCCTGGTGAAAGCATTCCTCCCTTTGGAATTAAGACTTCTAGACCAACAGAGTATAAGGTCCTAGGGACAGAAAACAAAAATTTATTGATAATTCAGTAGGAAAAATAGTGAGTAGCACCACTGCCATTTCTATCCTTTGATTCCTGGACCAAGGAATCCTCGCTATGGGAGAAAAAGCACCATATATTGGAAGCTGACTTGGAGCATATACAGCCTCCTAGTGGATATTGCTCCAGTCCTGCAAGGTATTACCACTTAGCCGGTGCTGTAACTGAGTCTTTAAAAAGCCATTCCACCATTCTATCAAGCCAGCTGCTTCAGGTTGGCAGGATAATAACACTGAATTCTATGTGCACGGTCTTGCCAGACTTCATTTACTTTGACATAAGTTCCTTGATCAGAAGTAATGCTCTGTGAAATGCCCTGACAATGGATAAGGCATTGTCAGTCCACAGATGGTAGTTTTGGCAGAAACATTGGTGCAGGTAAGGAAAATCGACATCCAGAGGGTCTATTCCAGTAAGGACAAAATACTGCCCCTTCCATTATGGAAGTGATCCAATATAATCAACCTGACAAAAGATAGTTGGCCGATCACCCCAGGGAATGATGCCATGTTGGTCTCTGCTGCAGTCAGATTGGAGACTTAGCAGTTGCTATAGCCAGGTCAGTCTTGGTGAGTAGAAGTGCATGTTGCTAAGCCCATGCTAACTTCCATTCCTGCCACAATGACCACTTTGTTCATGAGCCCATGGGCAATGACAGCGGTGGCTGAGCAAAGATACTTGCTGGTATCCACAGAACAATTCATTCTATCTATTAGGTTATAACTATAAAATGTCCAGTTTCCTTAAGTGTAAGTTTGATAGTTGATATTTCACTTTGATATTTCCTGTTTTTGTTTTTTTCTTTAACTGTGAAGGTACATTCTTACTCTTTCAAACACATATTTTGGCTTGTGATTATCTTTCAACTGTTTTTTAAAGAGCATTTTTGGTGAAAATATGGATAAGTCAAAAATTCTTGTTATTTTTTAATAGGATTTCCATTGTGTAACCAATGCAACACAGACAGCTTAAAATATCAATGAAGTGTTTGGAAAGGATGTGACTAATGAACACACAGTACATTGATGGTTTGAGAAGTTCTGTTGTGGTGATTTTAATCTTGAAAATAAGCCACATTGGACAACCTGAGACCAAGTTGGATAATGATGAGCTGGAAACTGTAGTGGAAGTGAATCCACCTCAACCTACACGTCAAGTAGCAGCAAGGTTTGACGTTACTATTCCAATAATTTTGGACGATTTGAAACAAACAAGTAAAATAAAGAAGCTGGATAGATGGGTTCCGCATGAATTAAATGAGCGTCAGAAGAGAAATCATCTCCAAGCTTGCCTTTCTTCGCTGTCATAAAGGTGGAACCATTTCTACACCGTATTGTTACATGTGATGAAAAATGAATTCTTTCTGATAATCGCAGGTGTTCAGCATAATGGTTGGATAAAGATGAATGAAGTGCCTAAACACAGTCCAAAACTGAATATTCATCAATAAAAGCTAATGCTGTCTGGTGGTCCAGCGCTGGTATTACCCACTACAGCTTCATGAAACCTGGTCAATCTATTACAGAGGATGTCTACTGCAACCAGTTGGATGAAAACAGTGAGGATAATTGCTATTAAGCAGCCAAGATTGGTCAATAAAGATAGGTCAATCCTCTTGCAAGACAATGTTGTTGCACAAGCATTTCTCACACTACAGAATCTGGACTTGGAAACTCTGCGTCATCTACCATATTCATCAGACCTTGTACCAACTAACTACCACTTCCTCCAGGCTTTGGATCACTTCTTGCAAGGGAAAATATACGATTCTCAACAAACTGTGGACAACACCTTTCATGATTTCATCACCACTCACTCTCCAGGCTTCTTTGCTGGTGGCATAAACAAGCTACTATAAGATGGCAAAGCTGTGTCGATAGTTTAGGCACATACTTTGATTAATTGCACTGCTTCTTGTTTGAGATATAATAAACTAAACTTTTGATTTGAAATTGGACATTTCAGATTTAATGACCTAATACTTATATATTTAAATTTTCCTCTGCCAAGATCACCTTTGGTCAGTATTCACATGGGATAAAAACATCTTCACTTTTTTTTTTTGTCATTCAGAGAAGTCTATCTACATATCTCTTCTCCAGACTTCCTGGTCACTAATTTTCCACTCATGTTCCTTTCAAGTCCCTGACCATCCAGCCAGACATTAGCTCATGAATTGATGTATAATTGTACATTATATTTCCTTCCAAGCAAAATGAGCAATTAAGTGCACTGTTTAATGTTCTACCCATTGGGAGAATTTTCTTTCACTACTGTCCTGTAAGAATGTCCAAGAGAGGGGCTGTAGTATTTGTAGCTGTCCACTTTTAGGTGTACCTGCACATTGTATGGACCATTAGAAAACCAGGCCTGAGTCCTTTCTTCCTCTGTCAACTGATCATTGGGCACCCCCATGAGGCCATAGGTGCAGGCCTTGAGAGAGAAAGCAGTATAGCAGGAGTGCAAACCAAGAGAATTTGGGCCACTTCTTCATGTAACTTACTTGTGCCTCCAGGGCTTACTCAAGTCTGATATATATATATATATATATATATATATACCACATCCATTTAATAATAGAGCACTGCTGTGCATGAATTTATGGCTCAGGGGATCATATAACACCTAGCTCATGATGAGCAGCTTAGGGTACTTGGTAACTTGGTGGCTCATGGTCAAGTATTCGGTGTCTATCAAGACCAGTAGCAGACCTAAAGCTGTTTCTCAAAAGAAGAATAGTTATCTATAGCCGATTATAGGCTTTGCTCCAAAATCTAAAAGGTCTGCACAGTGATTAACTTACAGGGATCTCGCAGAGGCTCCAAAAGAATTCCTATCTGCTATTGAACCTTCGGACTACATTGGATCTACTGGAACATATTGACCCACATAAGAGAGCATCTTGTATGGCAGACTGAGAGCCTTCTCTTTTTCTGGGCCATATTCAAAACTACCAGTTTTCTGATCATTCAGTAAATGGGCCGGAGTAGCACCCCAAATGAGCATTGTTGTTGCCTCTGAAATTCAAAGAGGCCACTGTGTGTTGTGCCTCTGATTGGGCTGTAAGAGGAGCCAGATACAGCAACTTATCCTTCACCTTAAAAGGGATGTCTCAACAGGCCTCATAATACAGAACTCCTAGAAATTTTAGTGAAGTTGAAGTCCCCTGAATTTTTGTTAAACTTATTTTCCACCCTCTGTAATGCAAAATCTTATCAATAAATTTAGAGCAGTTGCTACATAAGAAGATGTAACATACATTGAAACATTAAATATATCTGAACTAGGAATCAATTATGCACCATGGCATGAGCTGTGAGGAATGATCTCTGGCAATCATGGTGCATAGGGTGGTTCTTTCTTCTTGAATTCTGGGATTTCCCTTCTGTGTAAGTAATTTTCTCTGTTCTGGACAACCTCTTTTCTTATTTAGTAGGTCAAAAAGTCTTATTCAAAAAGCTTAGAAGTCACTAGCCCTGAACCTCCAAGATAAGGCTTTTACTCTCCAATCAGTTTGGGCCATTTTCTGTACCTCTGTAATGCTTACTTTGATTATTTCTATCAAACACATAGTACTTTAGTATGTTAATAATCATCACACTTTTTGAGCTTTTTTAATTACAATTTAATCTAATTTAAATTGGAAGCCACCAAACCATTTGTCTTTTCACTCCTAGCCTTGAGGCAATCAATGCCTAATACCTGGTATATGAGGTCTATCCAGAAAGTATCCAGCCATTGTTAATATAATGAGAACAGTTGTGTGGTTAAATCTGGACAGACCTTCTACATTCAACACATTAAGAAAAAAAATGTTTTGGGCTGGGTGTGGTGGCTCATGCCTGTAAGCCTACTACTCTGGGAAGCTGAGGTGGGAGGATCGTTTAAAGTCTGGAGTTCAAGATTAGCCTCAGCAAAAGCGAGACCTCGTTTCTACTAAAAATAGAAAAAAATTAGCCAGGAGCAGTGGTGCACGCCTATAGGCCCAGCTACTTCGGAGGCTGACGCAGGACGATCACTTGGGCCTAGGAGTTTGAGGTTGCTGTGAGCTAGGCTGACACCACGGCACTCTAGCCCTGGCGACAGAGTGAGACTCCGTCTCAAAACAAAACAAAACAAAACAAATGTTTTGCATGAATGAAAAATTCTACAAAAATCTTAATAAATAAATAAATGAATGTGCAAAGAAAAGAAAAATGAGAGACACAGGATTATGAAGATCAAAAAGGTATTATTAGAAAGGTTACCTTTTTAGACCTGCATACAAGTGCATTGGACTGGGTTGTGAAGAGATGGTGCACCTTGCTTATTTTCTGCCAGAAATTCCAATCATGTACATATGGAGAGTTTATAGAATAATACTTTCAACACAAGCAAATATTAAATATTATTTTTCTTGGAAAGTATAAAATTTGTCAATACAAACAAATCAGTGAATTTAATACATTTAGAACTTTCAGTTTATAGAGAGAAAGTAAGTCATTATAATTAGCTCTTTCACTAAATCTGTAAGTCATCAGTAAAACTGACACTCAGAAAAAGGGGGAAGGTGGAAAGGAGATAGAAATGGATGAATGGTTAAACAAATATGTTCTGTGAGGTATACTTGAAATCAATCACTATTAATCTTATTCACTTAGGTGGGCAATTGTTGAACCAGACTGCTTTTCTGAACTCATCACTTGCTTTAGCCATTTTTTCTATGTCTTTATTGATTGCCAATGGGATTGTCATTTTGACTAATGAGTTTATTTAAGGGCATCGAGTAATGATGATCTTGTTCCTTTGGCTTGTAGAAAAGTGATGCCCCTCTGGATTTCAGGGATAAAATATACAGAAATAACATATATTAAAAAATAGAATAGATATGAAATAGGCAATAAGAAGATGAATATGGAAATGAAAGTGGAAAAAACCTGTCATGGCAGAAAATATGGAATTGTTTGTTTCCATTTAAAGTATATTTATTGTCTTCTGGGTTTAACAATGAAGCAACTTTAAAATTATGTAATAGCATCATTTCCTTACATTATGTTTTCTTAGCAAATTTGTGCAAGTTTCCAATTGGATGACTAAAAAGGGGGAAGGTGTGATTAAAATGCAAATTCTATCATTGGGTCACTCTTGACCCACTTTCTGGAGGCTTCTGCCTCCCATTGTGTTCATCATCACTATACTACAGTGATCATGTCACAAATTAAACCGATTATTACTTCCCTTCATACATTCCTCAGTGAAATTCTCCACACTTCCTAACTTGACCAAAAAAAAAAAAATTCTCAAAATCTTGAGTACTCACATATCTACATATCTTCACTTTATTTTCTATGCTTCGGCTTTCACGCAATGTGGGATGTTTTTTGTTTTGTTTTGTTTTCTGATTTTACTTCTGTTCTGTAGACATTATTTCTTACTTGGAACATGCGTTCTCCAGGTTGACACAGGTGTCCCTTATCTGTAGCCTTAGTCTGACAACTGTATGAAAGTGAAATGAACTTCAGCCTTGCTTTGGCCATTGCATGTTAGGTCTTTTACTAGCTTATTCTTACCACTCAGTTGTCAGTAGAACGAATTACTGGCTACAATAATTCACCACACCCTGCTATCTATTTTGTATTCCTTCTACAGAAAAGCTGGTCATTGTTTCCCTGGCTCTCCTTTTTTTCTTTTTGTTGGAGAGAGTGCTTGTCCATGTGGCATTTTTTGAACAATGAAATGACCAAATTTGTTAGAAATGACTGTGTGTCTTTTCCAAGCCTCAGCTTTCTTATTTTCAGCTTGTTTTTCTATACTCTGGCCATCACCATTAACAGAACATGCGCAGCCCAGCCTGATGGCCCAAGGAGAGTGGAACACATGAGGAGGAGATCGCCAGCGTTAAATATACATATATGAACACACATATATGAACACACATATATGTATATATTATGTGTGAATGAACAAATGTATGTAAATAGATGTAAATAAAAAGAAAGAGAAGAACATTTTAGGTGAATGATATTGTGTAAGTTTAAGGTAAATAGGTGATAATAAACATAGTCAGATTAGGAAGAATATTAGGAAGAGATTGAATATATTAAAACAAGCAGACAATGGCCATATTTAAAAATAGAAGTCTGACCCACAATTGGTAGCAACCTGCCCAGGAAACCAACCTTAACCTTCTGTAAGTGACACTTAGGGGGAAGTCAGTCTACTATCCCTAGTGACAGTCCAGGAGCCAAACAATCACCCCTGTAACAATCGGCCCCACGTCGCTGGGACTTGATCAATAACTGACAGCTTCCCTCATTTTTATCCCCAATTCCAACTTAAGACCAAACAGAGAAAGCCAAATATGCACCGTTTGTTAATCACATAGGATGACCACTTCTAGTTAGACCACCTACAGCTTCCCAGGCTAACAGCCTCCAATCTTCAGGGCACACCTTCAGCCTTCCCTTTTGTCCTCTGTAGGATTTTCACCTTCCTATGAGTCTCTGCCAAAATTCAAGTGTGGCTGACTCCCTTGCTATAGCAGGCTCTGAATAAATAGTCTTTGCTTTTCTCATTTGGTTAGACTTTGTTTATTTCCATAGAGGTATCAGATTTTAAAGTCAGGATTTAGTGTCTGGTCACCTAGATAAGACCTGCTGGGTACAATATAGGGCTCTAAGTTAGCAAGGCTTAGAACAGAGAGAGGACCAAGAGGGTATGCAGGTGCAGAAGGACCAGGCCAGGCTTCCATCCTCAGCTGTGTCCATTTCACAGTTAAGGAAACTATAAAATGCTTAAATATAAGGAGAAAGAGAGCTTTTGTATGGATTATGCAAGAGTCATATGGAAAATTTTTAAAGTATTGCTACTAAAGATAATTTAAATAAAACATTTTATCTGAATAATACTTCTTATCATGTTAAGATTTGGAAAGTAGCATTTGGGATCATAGTAAAAAATACATAGTATGTGAAAATGGAAGAAATACGCAGAGTCTAGCTGCACAAAAGGGCGATATGACACTTGCCAGACCCTATGCTGAATAGGAATAAGTGTAAATAATTCGATATGTATAAGTAACTCTTATTAAAGAGAGTCAATTGACCAAGGAAAAACTTCAAAAGGTTTTATTTTTGCAACAACTTCCCCCCAGCTATGATAGGCTCAACCCCCATCTTTCCAGTGGAGATGCTCACTTCCTCAAAAATATCTCAGTTTACTTTCACAACTTTTAGTAGTTCCTCATTCAGCAGTCACTTTTATTACCGAGAATTTTATGGAAACTTCACTCTCATGCTCTCCACCGCCAAGGCTAGACCAACACCTCCTGAGTCTTGGCATGGAGGGGTCGGTGGTCTTTTCTTTAGCAGCATTTTCCCTCCTCCTTCCTCCTGTGCCTGGGCAGCGGGGTGGGACAGACCAAAGACACTCTCCCGACTGACTCCGTAAGTTCACAGTCCTCCTTGTTGGATGCTGCTACTAAAATAAAAAATTAAAAATAAATAACTTGATGCCAAAACCGTTAAAAATATAATTTAAAATTAAATACTAATTCTTCTGATAGAATAAAATATATGTTTTAAAACCCATCACTTAGGTAAATAAATTTCTTCATTTAATTAGATCTTGTCAATAGAAAAATCAAAGGCTCTTTTTTAATGTTGTACCCTTTTAAATGTATTATTTTCCAGTTCACTAAAGAATGATATGTTAATTTTAATTTATTAATATATGCAATTGAAAAATGGATCCCAAGCAAGCAGAAAAGAACTAATAACAAAATAATTTATCTTTCATTTTTGTTCATAGTAGAGTGCAAATATTTGTTGGAGAATCGAATCACCTTATTAATCAACTTGACTATAAATTATCACCATTTACTCCTTGTTGCCACCCAAACAAAAAACACTGGAAGCATAGATACGTTAAAATAATTTACAAAATAATACTAGATGAGGAAATAAGTTCGTTTTTAAAATTTCACTTTCATGTACACAAAATGCAAAGTATGCTTTTGTATAAAATCAGATGCTTTTCATTTCTGGAGTTTCTAACTTAATAACAATATACAGTTTTTTCTAAATATGATAAAGTAAGTCAATAAAAAATACTTTTCTTTTTAAACTGTTTGTTCAATTATTTAGATAAATGGATAAAAAGTACTTTCCATAAACATGTTGTTGGCCAGAATCACAAGGACCAGAGCCAGTAAACATCCTTTTGTATTTGTTGAGAAGTTAGGGAAGGCAAGCATTGCCCATGGAGACCAAGAGATTTGCCCTTTGCTTGTGTTCATTATATCAAGGACAAAAATAAAGAAATAGGATCTAACAGCAGCACATAAGGAAAATACCTTCTTGGGAAGAATAAGTGTTGGGTAAAATGTAAAATTGGAATAATGGAAATACCTTAGACTCCACTTGGATAGCTGTAGGGTAAATGAAAAAAAATTTTTTTCTTTTAAGGTATAGGGGGAATTCAGGAAAAGAAAGCTCTAAATTTTTGGTAGTGATTGAAAGTGAAGAATGCAAATAAAATATCTGAGAGGAAAAGGTTTTTAGTTTAAAAATAATCTGTGTTATGCTTTTATTATCATTTAAAAGTTACTTATATTATTAAATGAATAAGTTTTTATAAACTTACCTCAAGACATAGAATGTAATATTTTTCTGATACATTTCTCATAGCTTTGGTTTTTCTATAAATGCAGTCATTTGGACTGGAATAATCATTTGCCTTAGTTAATTAAAATTCTGTCTTCTAAAACTGGCTTTAGAAAGACATCACAAATAAATATGGCACCATTAATTATGCTTTAGCTGAGTAATTATTGGGCATTGTGGAGTATTCATGTCAGACTGCTAAGAAGACTTTCTTGGAACACAAGCAAACACTAATCGGCTATAATTTAATCTATTTATACTTAATTTACAGTGCATAATATTTTTCTACTACCAGACATTTGAACTAATAGCTAGTATCTGCTTCTCTTTTCTTTTAAAAATTATAATCAATGACATGAAAGAGAATATTAAGAAAACAGGAAAGAGTCATTATTAAAGTTGATACATTAGCAAATTTCCTGTAATATAATTACTGCAACTAGTTGATGAAGATGCACTTACAGTTCTAAAGACACATTTGTGTTGCGCATGTTTTCTCTTAAGATGTCTTCTTCTGTTTCTCTTTCTCTGTCTCTCCTTACCTCTCTCTCCTCCTTCCCCACCCGCTCCTGCTCAATTTCTTAACTTCTTCTGCAGTTCCAGCACTTTAATAGATTATAACAAGAAGCCAAAAATGAAGGTGTTCAATAATGACTCTTTTCTCCAAAAATATGCATACTAAAACATACGGAGATTAAAATAGTCAATGCTGACTATTTTTAATTTTGATTATAGTCAATCTTCTTTCTCAACTCACTCAAGTCTTTTTTGTACTCTGCTGTCTGCCTAAAATGTCCTGCTATCCCCTTGCTACTTTTATGTGACCGATTCTATCTTCTCTTTCAGTTCAGGCATCCTATCATCTAGAAATATTTGCCTGGCTTCTTAACCTCATCAGATAGGCAGTCCTCCTTTATGATCTAATGACATTATGGATATAGCTTTAGCATTATAATATATTTAACCTTTTTAAATAACTGCTTTTTTGTATGTCTTTTTCCAGAAGAGTATATAAACTTTTTGAGAATAAATATTTTTAAATTATTAATACTTTATTTAAACTTTTGCATGGCACCTGATACATATTGAGGTTCAAAACATATGATGAATGGAAACGTGAATAATTAATTAAATTAGTATGTATTCAAGTATTTTTTTAATTTAAGAACCCATATCAGATGTTATTTTGAAAATGCATGAAATAATTTCCTGCTGCAAGTTTTCAGAAGGAAAACTTACATATATTTTTTAATAAAAATTGATATTATATTTCACAAATATGAAGCTTGATTTATTCACAAATGAAAAATATAAATGGATTTTATCTCAATGACTAGCTCTAATGGTGGTAACTATCTTAGAAGACCATGTAGGGAAAGATTATAACTCAGTGCCAGGAATATAGTTGCTCAGTAAATACTTATTGAATGCATTATTGAATGAACAAACTTTCTCTTAAATCTGATTTTTTTTCTGTATAAGCGATGAACATCTCTCTGTTCTATTTTCCATTTTGATTTTTCAGAAGACATTCTTCATTGCCTTTAGTTAGCAAATGGTATTGGGCTATCTTGGGCCCACTACAATTATGGAACCATAAAATAGAATTTTGGTTCCTTGAAGACTTCCTATTTACAGAGATACCATAGTTTGTACTTTTCCGTAAGACATAAATAAAATTCTATCTTTTATTTTGTTTGTGTTACAGAAAATATATCTTATTTAAAATATTCCCATTAATTAACATACTCTAGCAGAACAAAAGAGTTCCTATAATTTAAAGATGACTATTTTAAGATGCTGAAACTTTTTAACCCATGTGACAGTGTGGAAAGGGTATTTGTATTCTCTTGATTAAAATAGAAATTTGCCTATTTTTTTCGAATGGGATTTCTAATATATTCTGTATTCTATAAGCATTGCATATATATTATAAAATCAAATGTCTTCTTTTAGTCTGTGACACCTACTTGTACTAATTTATGATATTACTTGGTGATGATATCTTTTTATATTAATGCAGTCAAGCTAAAGTTTTACTTCATGATATTTTTCATTTTATATCATGTTTAAGAAATCTTTTCCTAACCGATACCATGAAGATATTCTTCAATATTTTTCCATAAGATTTTTAGAAGTCTCTCTTTCACATTTAGATCTTTACTCCACAAGAAATCAATGTTTGTGTCATTAAATGAAAATTACGGGAGGCCATTGCATTGGGCCGACATCTTGCACGAGGCTCTGACAGACGAGACCAAACCAAAATGAAGTCACTCATACAAAATGTCCCATAATCAAATTGAAACTTTAAGGAAGCAGGTAGATCCCCATATAGACCAGTTTTTCCTGAAAACAGGAGATTTCAGTCTACCTGAGTCAGCATAGTAAGGAGTCCCCTCTGCCTTAACCCTTACCAAAAAAGTAAACTGAAGTAACCTGACATTAACCAATCAGCTTTTGGTATTCCATTGTTCTTTTTCCTTGTTCCCACCTTGCAAAACCCACAGTTCTGCCATTGCTTAGTGGGAGCTCTCATTTTATTATATTTTGTAGAATGGAGGATGCTCTGATTCGTGAATCTAAAATAAAAGCCAGTAGATCTTTAACTAAATTTATTTGTAATTTTGTCATTTGAGATAGGGAAGTGTATTTAAACATGTTTATTTGTTTGTCTGCTTACAGTATATGTATGGCAAAAGGGAAGAGGACTTAAAAATATCATTCACTCAGATTAAATAAATATTTGGGGTTAAAAAAAGAGTGAATCGATGTGTTCTAGCATAAGATGGCATGACTCTAAATTAATTTAATGATAATCTTAATAAAAATGGTGTGGGAGATATCGGAACTACAACTAAGGAAGAATTAGGCAGACTTTATAGCTGGCCAATTTTGTTACTGCTTGATTAGAGAACAGGGGTAATGTAAAGAGAAGAATTGAGAGGAGTTGGCTAATAAAGAATTTATCTCTAATCATGTTAGACTATATTATTAAAAAACAGCCCAGATCCTAGGTGAGTAATTCATTATGCCCTTGATTCATAACAGGCATAATGTTGGCATCCACGAAATGCTTGCTGAATGAATGTGAGTTGTTTAGTGATTAAAAGCCGTGAGATAGGATGACTATTAAGGTATTGTCAGATAGCCAGATATTATCCTGAGAAATGCAAGTTTTGCAAGTATCAGAGGATACCACTAGTCTATCATGTCCAAAAAGCCAGCTAAGGCAGTTCTTAGTTTATGGAACTACGATCTCACCCCCGAGGGGTAAGAAAGTACGCAATGTGAATTTCTGTGCTGGTGGTGTTAGGTTAATCTGTGAGTTTGGAATTGATCCTCCTTGCTCTCTAATCTACTTTCTTCTTGCTGAGTATGAGACGTTCCTGTTCTTAGGCATTGTTTGTTGTCAGAAGGAAGCCAAGCAGCTGTAGGTGAGTATTGATCCTAGTGCAAACAGGAACATAGAAAATGCTGAATATGATGTGACAGGCAGGCACTCAAGTGGAAACACCGAGGAGAATTCCAAGGTTGTTGGACCGGACACAGGCAACTCTCTGAGGTGATGGATATTTTAAAATTTATTGGCATTTCATATTAGAATAGATAAGATACACATCAATCTATCCAAAAATAATAATTAAAGGTAAATTGCACACTTTAACTCTTCAGCCAAATCCAGACTAATGCAATAATAATAGTTACCATTTATTAATTAGATACTTTTGCCAATAACCTATTCAGTTCTCACAGCAGCCATATGAGATAGGTTTGATTACTTAACTCACTTATCTGAAATAGAAAATGAGAGGTTAAGTAGCTCTCCCCAGATCATTTCAAAGGTAAATGTCAGAAGTAGGAGTCCAAATTCATGTCTGCCTGTCCCTAACCTGGAGATTTCATTTCTAAGCTATTTTGTCTCCCCACCTGGAGAAGCAACTACAGAGAATACAATTTCTGAGAAGTAGAAAAGGGTTTGCTCATAGAAAACATACTCCTGCCTGCCAAGTGATGCTTAAAATCCCCTTAACAGGGTGTTAAATTCTTTGCATCCACAGTCTGAGATAAGGTTTAAAATGCAAATAAACTTTGGAGAGATAACATTTTGAGTGTAAATTCATGAAAAAAGAATGAAATCTTTTTGTGAGCAGATTTGTTGAGGGAATACAGATTAGGTGCCACATAGCACATAAGGGAGGGGACAAACTGGGGCAAGGGTAATGAATGGGAGAGACTTGGGGAAGATGAGGGAGATAAACCTGTCCTGCATCACTATTACTCTAGGTAACAATCTGGACTTTTATCCTGGAATGTCCTTAGGGTCTTTAAAAAAAACAATAACAACGTCAGGGGGAAGAAAACAAACAAACCAATCTCACATTGTTTTAGATAAACTTTCATATTTTAGAACTGTGAGAAGGAAATAAAAACAATAATACTTAGTGGAATGTCAGTATACTTAACGCCCCACTTTTGATTTCCTGAAAATTGCTACTAAGCTATAATGTTACCCTTTGCTTCCCCACTTCGTATTTTTCTTTTTAAAAGCTGTGCATTCAACTGTGCTCAGAGAGCCATATCTACCTGCCAATGCTGTCTCTGGGAAAGAGGCAAGTTAAAAGAAGGACATTTTGCTGCTCCTGTAACATCAGAAAATGTGCACAGCTGCTGCAAATATGCTACAATGGTAACATCTGGAAAAACAGTTTCCCAATTGATTAAATCATTGCCGTTTAGCAGCAAATACACATCTTTTCTCATATTTTCCCTGTCCCCTCTTCAATTCCCCATTCATAACTAAAAAACGAGCTTAACTATACTTTCATTTCTCTCCTAAACTTAAAATTCCCTTGATGTGTGTAATATTTAATGTTTGATTGGAAATTTGCATGCTTTAAAGTGTTTAATTTTAAAACTGGAATAGTTTGATACATTCACACTGTTTTCTTTTAATATTAAATAATTAACTGGCCTATATAAAGAATGGAATATATTTAACAATGGAAGAAAGTGCTGAGCAAATTACAATATAAAAACTTCAGTATTTTGTATATACATAAATGTCTATGAAAGTTTTAATTATCAAATGGGGAAACATAAAAGGATGCTAGTTTGTAGTAATAAAACATGAAATGCTTAAAGATGAAATCGGTAAAGAAATCTATTTTTTTTTTTCGTTTTGCCAAACATGTATGTCTTCTCAACTAGAATTAAAAAAAAAAAAAATCACCACCTCCACTGTGAAGAAAAACAAAAGTTTCTCCCTGTGGACTATCAAGCTTCTGTTAATCAACAGAAAATGCTTTCACATGCAATTTTAACTTTGCCAATTTAAATTATTTTACGTCATTATAGGCTTCATCTAATAGAAAAAAAATCCTTGTTTATGATGTAAATATAAAGAAGTTTATTTCAAAATGAAAATAAAATAAAACATTAATAGATAGCTCTCTCTGTCTCTCTCTCTCTCATGCACACACACATATATGTAGGCTCCCTATCAAATAACTGACATAATATTAAGCTTAAATAAATAACTGAATCCGACCATAAATTGCCTCAGATCATTTCATTAATCATTATGCATAATGAGTTATTAAAGGTAGAAAAAGTATGGAATATTGCCCAAACTCACTGGATTATGGAAACATTTTTCAAGGAACAAGTACTACCATTTATTGAATATTTATTACATGCCATGCACTGGCTAAAACACTTTACATATTTCATTCAATCCTCTAACAACTACGTCGCCTTATGAATAACGTTTTTTATTATCTCAGTTGTCAAAAGTGGAATCAAGTCCTCAATGATTAGGCAATTTGCCCAAGATAACCAAAGTAGAAACAAATTGAACCCCATCTCCCTAATCCTCACTTCTCTCTTTCTTGCTGTGCTCTACTACCACCAACAAACGCAACCTGAATCCTAATTAATATAGCATATCAGTGCCCGTACAAAATGTTCACTGATATTTGTGATCATTTTCAAGCACAGAGAGAAATCTCATGAAGGTGCTATTTACATTAGACCCCACCTAGCACATAGAGCCTACTACAATTTACTGGTTAGTAATGCCTCTCTTTTCAGGCAGATGGACTTGTTGATCTACACAGAGAATCTTAATGCAAAGTGGAGGACTACATGAATTATCAAATGTATGTATAATAATTTTTCATGAAGTATAGAGCACTATTAACAATTATTTACACTTTTTAATTTTAATGTAACATCTATTTTAATAACAGTAAAGCATTTGGGGTATAATCCAATGCTTGAAATATAATACAAGTGCCTCTGTTGCCAGATCTATATTTGGCTGAAAGAGAAAGGAAGAAAAGAAAGAAAGAAGGAAGGAAAGAATGAGGAAGAGAGTAAGGAAGGAAGGAAAAAGTTAAATCAAAGGAAGCACTTTATTTTCTGCATTTAAAAGTGATCAAAGTTTATAAGTAAATGACCAAAGTACCAAATATATTTCGACTTTTATTTTTAGATCATGATCACACTTTGATTTTTAAAAATGAGCCTAAATAAATCACTATCCTAAATTGTTACTGTGTTTCCCAGGTGCTTGTCCACGCATTATGTGTTTATACAGAATACACCAGGCCACTGCTAGCGTTGCACTGGTCCTATTAGCAAAATTTTTATAAAATGAATACTTCCGTAATCTTTTATATATGTTTGGAGCTCATAGTATTTTTATTGCATTTAAGTTTAAAATATTTTATTGCCACTGCACTAAGACTTTTGGGTCATAATGTATTTTATGTGACAGTATGTCTCATTGTAAATCTAATGACTATATCCATATATTTAAGTATTAAATATATCTTAACCCTCATAGCATTTCACTTTTGCTATGAATTTTGATTATTCATCTTAATATAACTCATGAATTTATAATTTGAAGTTTATGACATGTACAACTGAAATATTTTTAAAAGTTTAACTTTATCAGGGTGTTCATGTTCCAATTTAATTCCAGTATAAGTCTCTTAACAGAACTTCAAAATGGATAAAAATTTCTATTGCAGTATTTATACTACTACTTCTTTGAGAAAGAATGCAATGTGCATTACTTTATGACTTTTTACACAATTTTCAGAGCCACTTTACATTGTATTTCAGTGAAAATGCCTCCCTCATTACTGAATTTTCTGCTTTTCATGTTAAAATAAATGCAATTATTTTTTCTGTTGTCTTTTTCTTATTCAGCCTAGATCAATCTATCTCTAAAAGTTACCAGCTTTCACAAACTACTATGAAACAGTGCCTAAACAATTAAAGATTGTTATATATCATCTTATTATAAATTATTATAATTAATATTATAATTAAAATAGATAAGTAGGAATTAGAATGATTAGTATAAATGAAAGTAAAAGCTGGATGATCTGGTATTATATTTTAAAAGGACTTGGATGTAGGTAGTGTGCATATTACATTGTTATGGAATGATACAGAAATTGCTATTTATTCTTTATTGATCAAGGTACTGACTATAAATAAAGTAACATTTTTTTCAGAATATGATGGTGGTACAAACATTTTGGTCACATAAATTGCTTTTGTACTATTTGAGTCAAACTTATGTGTGCCCACCCCCCAGATATTGTGCATTGTACCCGTTAGGTGTGAATTTACCCATTTATTTTGTGCCGTGCAGCATTATAACATTCTTATATGGCCCCTGGTATACCTGCTCTATGTCATCTCCTAGCCTTAAGTGTGAGTGGGATTTGTGACTATGATGTGATATCATTCTGGTGCTTATGTTATAGGATAGAAGAAATTTTGCTGATATAATTAAGGTCTGTAATCAGCTGACATTGAGTTAATTTAAAGGGATATTATCCTGGGTGGGCAATACCCGTAAAAGAGGTCATAAAGACTCAAATATTCTCATGTAAGATGCAAGATGCCAACAACTCATGTACTTAGAAAAGAACCCTGACCCTCAGGACCTGGCAGAACTTTGATTTTAGCCTGTGACACCCTGAGCAGAGGGTGCAGTTACTGAGCACCAACCTACAGAACAGAGATAATAAAAGCTGGTAAATGTGAGGTAATTTATCACTTAATAATAGAAAATAAACACAATGCTCTTCTTACTTGGGGGGCATCTACCATTATTTAAGTCTTGGTAGAACTTATTAAGCAAGGTTTGGTAAGAAGATTGCCATGTGGGAAATTGTGTACAGTCTTAGAAGACATCGCAGCAAGTACACACTGGTGGGCACTAGACTAGAGTCTTGCTAGTCACCATATCAACTGAATTTATTTATTTATTATTTTTAAAATTTTTTTTCAATTTCAGCATATTATGGGGGTACAAATGTTTAGGTTACGTATGTTGCCCTTGCCCCACCCAAGTCAGAGCGTCAAGCATGTCCATCTCCTAGACGGTGCACACCACACCCCTTATGTGTGTATATACCCATCCCCTCTACCCCCCCATCTGCCTGATGCCCGATGAATGTTATTCCTATATGTGCACTTAAGTGTTGATCAGTTAAAACCAATTTGATGGTGAGTACATGTGATGCTTGTTTTTCCATTCTTGTGATACTTCACTTAGTAGAATGGGCTCCAGCTCTATCCAGGATAATACAAGAGGTGCTATATCACCATTTTTGTGTGTGTGTGTGGCTGAGTAGATCTCCATGGTATACACATACCACATTTTATTAAACCACTCATGTATTGATGGGCACTTGAATTGTTTCCACATCTTTGCAATTGTGAATTGTGCTGCTATGAACATTCTAGTACAGATGTCTTTTTTATAGAATGCCTTTTGTTCTTTTGGGTAAATGCCCAGTAATGGGATTGCTGGATCAAATGATAGTTCTACTTGTATCTCTTTGAGGTATCTCCAAATTCTTTCCACAAAGCTTGTACTAGTTTGCAGTCCCACCAGCAGTGTATGAGTGTTCCTATCTCTCCACATTCACGCCAACACTGGAGAGGAAGGGCAAGATAGTAGATGAGAAAAAGTCTCTATCAACTTTATTTAACTGGTGCCAGAAGTCTCTATCAACTTTATTTAACTGGTGCATTTTAACACATGGGAAAAATTAAAACAGATCCTGATTAGATTCTTGTCTGACTTTTGTTCCTATGAAGATGCTGAGCTTAGCATTACTCTTAGCTTCCTCCTCTAAGAGCAATCCCTGGAGAAAATTCAGAAGAAAAATAAGAAACAGAGAGAATGGTAAGAATTCTCTGAAGTGACAGAGGTTTGTGTTGAACTGGTGTGTGCAGGTTGGCAGGATAATGCAGGACAGTAACTGATGGGTTCCTGCTCTCTTGTCTATCATCTTCACCTTGGCCAGCAAACACTCACCTACCACTCACCTTCCCAGTCTCTCCAACTAAATCCTACCTCATGGTTGGCTTTGGACAAACAGTAATAGCAACAACAGCCATAATCCACCTGGGTGGTGACTTAATACTTAGGTCCATGTGTCCTCTTAAGTAAAATCAGGACATCATTGAATCTTTGTGCCTTATGCAGCTGAAAAAAGTGAGTGAGGCTCAGTTAACTCTGGGTAAACTTGTATCCTGCTATTCTCCAAACTGTTATCACTGATGAATTAAAATCCCAGGTGTAGTCCTTTCTAAAGCCACTTCTTTCCTGGCTGCAAAGTATGAAACCTGGAGTTGAGAATTCAGAATGAGAATGACTGAATGTGCTTTTTCAAGGCTCAGAGCTTTTATGTTGGCCCAATCAACCCCTGCACTAAACTCAGGGGTGACCAAATGGTGATCTGGCCTTGTCTCTTATGAATTGACTTGCAAGTAGCCAACAGCACCAGGGGATTATGAACTCATGGGCCTAAATAACAAAATATTTGTGGAGCAAAATACCCCCAAAAGAAATATAATACTGTGGTATATCCCCAGACAGAAGCAGACATATTAGAATAAATGCAACCACGTAGTCAATCATTAATACTGGTATACTTTGTGAAAACATTTTGTCATCAGACCTCACCTCCTAGATTTCACATCTTACCACAATTAATTGTAATATATAACTTACTTTTTCATTTGGAAAATGAATATAATAGCTCTGTCTGCTGCCTCTTCACTAGGCCATTGGATCTAACTAGAATATAATAAAATTATTTGTTTTCATTATATTAACATTAATAATTATCTCCTATTTATTGCAAATGTAATAATTTTAAATTTATAGCATTGACATAAAGTTTTATTTTAAAAGATGTACTTAAGTTTAAAAAAAGGAATGAGGTGATTTAAAGAAAACATTAAATAAACATAGTGTGAAAAGAATAGGAAAAAATTCCAAAAGTCTGGCAATGATTAAATTTTAAATAAAATGTGCAAGCACAAATTAGAGAAATGGAAAAATGTAGGCCCAGGAAAAAAATAACTAGCGAAAGAAAGAAAGAAAGAAAGAGAGAAAGAAAGAAAGAAAGAAAGGAAGGAAGGAAGGAAGGAAGGAAGGAAGGAAGGAAGGAAGGAAGGAAGGAAGGAAGGAAGGAAGGAAGAAAGAAAAGAAAAATAATAGAGCACTGAAAATTTAGAGTGTGTTTAAATCTCAGGCAGCCATTTGGTGTAATGAAAGTATAAATTGCTGTGAGGTTATGTCAAGAAATAGAACTGAGCAGGAAAGAAAGGACAGATCACAGTGGGTCAATATGCTTCTGCCATATTAAGAATTTTGTATTCCATCTTGAATATGATGGAAGTTTTTTTTAAGTGGGACAGTAATACAATTAAATGTGCTTCTTCTATAAAGATTATTTGGCAACAATATGCAGTAGAAAGTACAGAGGTGTGATATGCTTGATATGCCAAGATCAATTGGATGCTATAGCAACAGTCCCAGTAAGGTATAAGTTACTGCCTTGCGCTGCTGGCAGAGCAATGGAAAGGTGACAATAAAGACAGCATATGGCAGTAAAAATGGGTCAGTCTAAGTGGTTGATGGGACCTGGACCTCAAAGACAGGAAAATCTGGGATATATCCCACGTTTATGACTTGGATGACTGCTTGAATTATTTTTTAGTTGCATTTAATGTTTATTCTTATTATAATACGGAGCAAACAAATTTTGACAACTAATTATGTGTCAGGCTGTATGCTAAGTATATTTCTTGAATTATTGCATCTAATCCTCAGAATCAGCAAAGTTGGCTATATTAATACATTCATTTTACGCGCAGAAACTGCGGCTTAGAGTGGTTAAGTACCTCATCTGCAGTGCAGGAATTTGAATCTAGGCTGCCTATTCCATCACCTGGGCTTTTAAATTCTCTGCTTACTATGTGCCTAAAGATACTGTTTATAAACTGGAGCTTACAGGAAAAGAATGAGGAATTTGAGGGAAGGAAGACAGTGTATATTTCCATTGTACAATGGTTAACACATCTGCCTGACACAACACAGATTTCTAACACATGATGTTGAAGGAATGAGGAATTAGAGCTGGTTGCTAAGATTTGAGAATTACCGGTAAAAACGTGGCAGAGGAAGCATTAGAGGGCAGCAGGTCATTTCAACAATCTGTAGAGTTTAAGTACATAAATAATTCAAAAACAGAAAAGAGAAAGATTGACATTTCAGCAACAGGTAGAAAAGGAGCAAAGAACCAAGATTGGGAGAAAAGTAAAGAGATAAATAGAAGGTAAATTGGAATGAGGTTACCAAGCATGTAAAAAGTGTTAAGAATAAAGAATGTTTAGCCTTAAAAAAAATGCCACACAGGAGACAATGAAAATGACTATTTAAAAATGACCTTTGGATTTGGCATTTACATGGACATTGACAACCTCAGAAAGAGCAGTTTGGAAGGAGTTAGGTGGACAGATTACTCTTTCCTAATGAGTTATTTTAAGGTGAAAAAGTGATACTCTATTAAAAAGAACTTGTTGGTGAATGGGAAGAACAGGGAAGAATGATATAATCAGTTAGGAAAATGGAGTTGAAGAATGGCTTTGTTTTCAAGGTAAGGAAGAGTTTTATGTGTCTTCAGAGTGAGGAAGAGCATAATTAGACAAAATGAGATCATATATACAGAGAGAGGGGAAATATTTGATGGACAAAAGTTCCTAAAGTAAAAGTAAGATGAGGATGCAGCGCACACACAGGACCAGCCATTGATAGGATGAACAAGACATCACAGTAGGCTTGAGGTGTATATTAATGGGTTTTTAGTTGAGGGTAAGAAATTTGAAAACTGGTCACCCAATTTTTGGAGACAGCAGAGAGATGCACAAGTATGGGAATGAAACTTTGTGAAAAATTATGAAGTCTGTAGAAGAAACTTCTCAGAGAAAGAAGAAAAAAAAGCTGTCAATCAGAGGTGCAAAAGTGTTGGTAAGTACTACTCTCTCCAGTGAGGGAGGCTGCCTGCAGGAACAGAAGGGAGAGATGATATGATCGACCAAAGCTCTGGGACTGGCCAAAGGCGGGATCTGCAGGTGGGACTTCTTGGCAAAGGAGAAACGACATACAAAATTATCCTAAATGATGGGAACTGTACTGGATAATAAATGCAGGAACAATTTTAAAACAGAAAAATTTTCAATGTGTGGCTTGTGAGTTGTGCAAGTGGAGTAGTGATGAAGGTTTTAAAGTCAAGTATGTAATGGACATTGAAGCTGCAGAGCAAAAGGAGCATTTGAATTGGTGCCACAGAGAGATTTACTCATTTCTCTGGGTTTTCTCCCACATATACATGAGGCCTACATGCAAATAAACTTCTTTTTGTTCCTCAAAAAAATAAATAAGTTGATGTTACAATTTTCTTATGAATATAACATGGCTTGGTTAAAAATCCAGTTGGCAAAGACCCCAGTGGAATCCAGTTTTCTGTAAGGGTAGAGGATGGTGAAGCAGGATTTCACAAGGGTAAAGGATGGATATTTTTACAGGAAAACAGAAGAATAACATTTTTGAAATGGCAAGGATTTGGTCCCCACAGCCTCACTCTAGTTCCTTGATATTTTAGGGAGAAATATTTGTTGTCACTTGTGTTATCACTGTGATTTGGGGCCTGTCTTAGGATTAAGGTTAGGTGACAAATTACAAAGTCTAAAAGGCCAGTAGGAAAAGACAGATCCACATCGGTGATGGCAACCCTGGGGATCACAAGACCATACTTACTTGGCCTGATCCCAAAGGAAAATTTTCCCATGTCAGATTTTTCAAGGGACTGGTTCTCAAAATAGTCAAAGGTATTGCAATCTTAGCTACTCTATTTAAAACATTTTTAAGATGTTATCACTGTTTATTTTTCAGCTTCTAATTTTTAGTTTGGGGCTAATGCTAATCTCAGCAACTTAGTATCTATACCCAGCATACATAAATTAGAACACAAAAAGCCCATGCAGCTATTTATTGGGTGGGAAAATCTAATAGGTGGAAAAAAGACAGAATGGAATGATTGTAAATTACATATTTGTGTGCAAGAACTTAAGTTGTACAAAATATGCTATTCCATCAGCAAAACTCATAGCATTTATAGATCAGTAAAACATCTTTGAACACTCTTCAGATATCTGACTTAGCAAAAACATGAAAAAGCACTTTGTCATGTGTTTTTGTGCTTGATAGTAAAGCATATGAATACTTCCAAAAGCAAATTTAATCTTCATTTTTCTATATCGTCTATGTCAGGTCCCATCCATGCTGAATTTGTAGAAAATATTACCATTTTCAAATCATGTATTTATTTTGAGAGGAAAGATTATGAGATTGCAAGGCTATGAAAGGCTTTTAAGGTCAGGAGCCTGTCCATAGAACTGGGCAAACGTTTCTATGTTTAGAATTTTTATCATAATTACCTACCAGTTTCTGAAGGAATGCTAGCTCTACTCTTGCCTATGTGAACCATTGCACCAGGGGACATTTAGGCCTACTGCTCCATCACAGCCAGCCATGGGGTGAGGTTGTGGTAGGATCATTTATAGTGATGAGAAAGTTGATTGGAGATAGTATGGGCTGAATTTTATCTGCTTAAAATATGTATGCTAAAGTCCTAACCCCTTGTAACTCAGAATATGACTGTGTTTGAGTATTGCATCTTTAAAAGGGTTCTTAAGTTAAAATGAGGTAATTAAGGTGCATCTCAATCCAATGTGACTGATGTTCTTATGAGAAGAGGCAATTAGGACACAGACATACACAGAGGGAAGATCATATGAAGACACAGGAAGAAGATGGCCATCTACAAGCAAAGGAAAGAACTCACAGGAAACCAACCTTTCAGACGTCTTGCTCTTGGATTTCTAGTCTCCACAAGTCTGAGAAAATGAATTTCTGTTGTTGAAGATAAGGCCTGAGATTTGGTGTTATGGAAGTTTCATCAAACCAATACAAGAGGTAAAAGGAGAACAATCTTTGTAGATCCAGCTTGAAAGACTTTTCCTGCTATGCTGGTGACAATCCGGTTATCCTTACATGGAGGAACAATATGAACCGTTCAAATAGCGGAGTCAAGGCTGCTAAAGAATCTTTGTGTGTCCTGAAATTCTGACTTTTTGTACTATTTTTGCCCTTCATATTTCAGAAGGAGGGTTTAAAAACACAAGCTTAACATTCCCTGGGGCAAAAGGGGTGGGGAGAAGAAAGAATTTAAATTACCTGCTAATGAGTAAAACTCCTTGGTGTATAAAGCTAAACTTTAAGTTACTAATTCAAAGATTTTCCGTTTAATGTATGATTTCAGAATACACTCCAATTTAGTGTTTAAGGCATTAGGAAAACTCAGAAGCACAGCTCGAATGCATTCTAATTATAAAATTGAAAGATTGGATATTGAACTACTTAATATGCCACTTACGTACTTTCAAACAATAATGAGTGTTTCAAAATAAGCAGCAGTCTTATAAATTCAAATGGATGGTAGTTAGGTTACGGTAAATCTGAGTAAAATGTGATTTCCTTATCTGAAAAGACAGCATACCAAATATTTGTCTACAAATGTCAACAATACAGTAAATCTCAGCAATCTTTTGAGGGATTATAGAGCAGATAGGAAACGAGTCAGTAGTAAACCAAATCGCTTATATTGGAAACTTTTTTAATGGATAAAACATTTTCCTGTAAGTGAACATTAACTTTTTTGGCCTATTACTGTACAGTGTGGTGAAGGTCCTCCAATTTTGCAGCACAATTAAGCTGAGAACCTTAATGACTTTGCAAGGATGTGACAGGGGTTGGCCATTTACCAGAACATGACATAGGGGTTGACATTGCTCTGTGACTTGTTCCTATGGAGGAATCTTTATGTTACTAATCATTAAGCGGGAAAAATGTATACATACTTTCACTTGGAAAATCTAAATTGGTAAAATGTTTTCTGATTTTTTTTCTCTCAATTATGTCCCTGAATCCAAGCAGAGTAGGTACCTAAGTAAAGGAAGAAAACAAATAGGACAGATAGAAGACATGAGGACCCCCTTTACAAACTTTAAGGATTAATCAACTATTTGTAAAAGTAATAATTTTATATTTTGCTGAATAAATTTAGAATTCATTATGACACATCCCAAAAGAGTACCTTCAAATAGTTTGGCTGGCAGTTAATTTTGGCATTATGACACACTATAAATTTTTTTTTATTTCTTTCAAAACATGTTCTAGCATTTATGACCGGCTTTACAATAGATTTATGGTACCTAGTTAATATTATTGTTTTATTTCAAATATACACAATTTTCTTTTTATTTATCTTTCTCTTTTACAACCTCTATTTCAAGATAAAATATTATATTTTAAAAAATTGACTTGATAAATAGGACTAACGGTTTACTGCCCCTGCTTTCAAGAATCTCCCTGAAATGATGTATGTCAGTATGGCAATTGCTCGCCTTCTCGCCCCATTCCTGAGCCAAGGTTTTTTGACACCCTCCAAGGCCTTGCTTCACACCAAGCTAGGAAAATAAAAGGTCTTTGTTAAGATGAAAAAATGTGAAAAAAATTCTGTCAGGCTTAACAAAATAAAAGCGACGTTAACAACATCAGTAGCAGGTGACATGAACAATATAAATATTTGACTGGTGTTTGTATATTGATTCAAGCCTGGCTGGACAGTTTTTCTTCATTCTTACTTCACTCTTCAAGCCCCCAGTGACAGCCCTGAAGGAGCCGAAGCTGTTTCTTCTTCTGCCTCTTTGAAGGAAAATCAGTTAAACCTTATTGACGGAGAGCTTGAGTCAGGGTTGAGAGGAAGAAACAGGGCCCTAAGGGGAGAGAAGAAATGTAAAAAAATCTGAGAAGATCATTGTGAATTAAAGGAAAAAGGAAGGGGTGCAGAAAGAAGGAACTCCCTGACATCACAGGTAGATAACTCAGTGTAGACTGATGGGGATTCATAGGTCCCCTGAGGGAAAACATTAAAAGCAAACAAGCAAATAAAATGTTTTTCTACACCTTCCTTTGGATTCCATGCCTATATATGATCATATAAAGTTGTGTTTTTCACTTATGGAAATAAACTGTACCTTGCTACATCAGTTAGGCTGTGAGGGATTACACAAAAATAAAAGTAACTTGATATCAGAGGTGGAGAATAAAAACAAAAACAACAGCCTTAAGAAATAAGAACAGAGAATGATTTCTGGAAGTGCAAAGCATGTTGGAACAAGTTGGCGATAACATTAAAGGGCTAAAGAACCCACAATCACATACAGAGAGGACAACATCACAAGAAAGTGTTTTTCCACCCGAATTCACAAATAATTCTAAATCAAAAGCAGAAGCAGTGAAGGCAAGCAGAAAGAGACTTTCATTCATGTCCCAGATTACTGCACAGACAAGAGGGCCATCCACCCCGCTGCCTTCCAGCTATCTGAGCAGCGTGGACCTGGGACTAGGGCATCAAAACAGTGACTCCAGGACCAGTTTGGGGCATTCAACCACCACATTAAGAAGATAGTCATCACATGCTAAATTCTTATAACTAGAATTGCATCTACCACAAATACATTCTTGTTGGAATGAGGACTAATACTTTAGTCATTAATTTTGCTTAAAATTAATTTTTAAATATGAAACTAACTTTAAAATACAATAATCAATATCAAAAGAAATATTTGAAAGTTAACATATGCATTTCATTTTTTATAAAGCATAGTTTGCTAGAAAAAGTGGATGTTGGGCAAAATAGATGCAAATTTTTACCTGCTTAAAATAGAAGAAGGCAGAAAGCAAGAGGAAGGGAATTGACACATAAAATGGAAAGAAGACTCATGGAATTAATCCTGCCTACAGTAATCTCTCTACTTACGGGTCATGTGAATAGTGCATGACTAATTTATTAACTAGTAAGTGTTGGTCATCATTCTAGACAGAATATGTATATTTTCATATTTAATTTTCACAGCACATAGCAAGCAAGCTTAGATCACCATTTTACAGAAGATTCAGAGGTTTAGAAATGCTAATTATTGTCTTCAAGTCATTCAAGTAACAGATTGAGTTACCATCCCCTTCGGAGTCCTAAAATATTCAGGGATTTGGGTCTTTTAACCTGGATCAGGTGTGAATTTACAGGGCTGGAGACAAATAATTACTGGATGTCTAAATAAGCATGGCATGTTGTATGGAAGTAAAATGCTTTAGTGTGTGTAGTAATACATTTTCAAGATAGAGAATTCAAGCCTCTGAAACATAAATCTAACAACACACCAACATACATTTTCAGAACAAACTTCTCTCCTCTGTGGGCTTAACAGTACCCTCAGATCCACTACAGGTGTATTTGCCAAAACTGAAAATGATAATGAATCATACAAATAAGACAGCATCTATTGTCTTGCTAATGACTGTATAACTTCTATTACTCAGTAATAATTTTGAAGTCATACATTGTCTATGAAAAATCTTTGTTTTACAAGTTTTTATTCAGACTTGACATGATTTTAGGTTTGACAATGGCAATCTTACTATTCTTTACTTTTTTGGACAGTTATATCTTTTTGTTGGTTTTGTGGCAAGAAATTAGAATGGCACAATAAATATATTGTATATATTAAAATGTTACTAATGACATCATTTTTCTTCTAATGTTATGCTAATTTCTCATTGTCTTTCTTTTACTATCTCTCTTCTATGAAACCACAAAAGGTTAGCATTGGGGTCTTATGTTTGGTTTTGTTGTATTTTGTTTTAGATGGAAAGGAGAAAATTAATAGTTAGATTTATAAGGATTCAACATATTCCAACTATAATGAATATATCTATATATTTTTTTCATAAATATTCAATCATTTTAACTTACCTACAAAATAGTAAAAGTCCAAGCTTGAAAAATGAACTGCTTTTCTGTTGTTTCCTTGTCCATCAAAATTGATTTTAATATAAATTGCATTTCTCAGAAAAGCATTTGGAAATCAGAGAACAAAACATCTACCCCCAAAACTTGGAGAAACTCTGGAATTTTCTCAAAAGTTATAGGTTAGATCATAGTGCTTGTAACATGTGAATAGTGTACCTCTTTGTTCTAAGTGTCAATGCATTACAGTACTTCCCCCACTTAAAAAATAAGAGAATGCACATTTATTCAGGGAGTATTGGAGACTTTGAAGAGAGATACAAACAAAACTAGCATTTTAGAGTATCTATACAGGATGTAGTGTTGGACATTCTATATTTTTAAATCAAATAACACTAAATCCTGAAAGACAGGAATGTAGAATTCTTATTTTACATGTGACAAACTTAAGAGGCAGTGAGAAACCAAGAGAACCACTTGGGGAGTGGCCAGAGCTCAAGAACTCCAAAACTCATGTCCACAACAACTCTTTCAAAAGCAACTGAGTTTTTTGTCTTGTTTTGTTTTTTTTCTTTTTTGTCATAACTAAAGACTTCCAGAAAATTTCTTTTGGGAAATAAGGGAAAAAATAAACTATTTTGATGTGGATAGTACAACATGCCTGCTTTTTGTAGGCTGGGTGAGACTCCCCTGTATAATCAGAATGTGTCAATCACCCCTGCTTGAGCATAAGCTTAACAGCCATAAATGCAAGAGTAGGATAAAGAGAGGAAGTGAGAGAACTGTTATTGACAGTCTTAACAAGCTCTGATCAATTGATTTATGTAGAAAATCCAATTAGACCTGGCCAACCAGAGCTCAGTTGACATCAGAGTGAAGTCCAATTGTGAGGAGATTTCGTTGTTCCCCTTTGGCCAACTGAATTGATCGAGAATTTAAACCCCTTTTGTTTTCTATCCCATAAAAAAGGTATTGCCATTACTTTTCTACATATATTAAAAGCCAAACCCATTAAAAAGCATAACAAAAACCTTTTTGGTAAAAATAATCATGTAATTGTCTTCCCATACACACATAAATAATAATAAAGTATGTTATTTTTTTCTTAAACAAATGTTTCAAAAAATTAAATCTAATTCTATGATAAAGGCCTAAAAATAGTGAAAAAGCAACTTCTTCATTTCCTATTTTGTCACCAGAGCTCCATAAAATTTTACAAATTATTTTAAAATTATTTAACACAGTGGTTAAAAAATAGTTATCTTCACTAACTTTAAATTAAATTCTAATTAAGTTGCCTTTTTTGTTTGTTTTATGATTTTGGATATAGAGTTTTTATGCATATTTCTGATAAACATTATTTCATAAATCCCAAAGTTAATATATACCAAATGAACGCATGAATCTAACTCGTTTAATTTGATTCTACTATTCTTTGACTCATTAGCATGACTGGTGGCTGAGATTGTTATTGTTCCTAAAGCATAAAGAATGTCAGGTCCATATTCCATACAGGCTCAGAGCAGTTCATCTTAAGCTTTTATACTCCAAACTCAAAGGTAGTAATATTTATGTGGTAGATTTATAGTGGGTTGGTCAAAAACAAATCTGACATTAATCAAGTCTTAATGTTCCCCCTAGAGCATTAAGATTGGGTATTCATTAGCAGAAGTTACTGAAAATACCAAAATGTCATAAGAAATTCTTAGGTTTGGGCAGCTGATATAAAAAACAGAAATAATACATCTGTTTCTTGTCATCAGATTATTTCACTGTATAGCATGTTACATTTGACACTACAGTCTTTATTTTAGTCCGCCAGGTGTATATTTTCTTTGAATGGTTAAAAAGGCAACAGAGAAGAGTTAATTGCTTCCCTGTCTGGGCACTAACTGTATTTTGTAGCATACAATCACTTTCTTCTAGATCTGTTTTTCTTACTCAATTTAAATTTGATCATTCGTTTGTTCAACAGTAACCAATGTAGTGCTTGAAACAAGATACATATTTACTATATCTTTTTTCAATAAACTAATGAGTGATATGTCCAAGAAATATATGCTCTGTATACATGTATATCTATTCATTTTATCCCCAAATAGGATAAAGTACATTGAGAATAGAGGACATGGCATTTTAACATTTTCATCATAGCAGGCACCGGGTCTGGCCCTCAGGAAACTCTCAAATATTTGTTGGAGGAATAAACAACTGAATACTAAATTACTATATATAATATTTGATATGGTTTGAATGTTCCGTCCAAAACTCATGCTAAAATTTAATTGTCATTTTAACAGCACTAAGAGGTGGGTCCTTTAAGAGGCAATTGGGGGCTGAGGGCTCTGCCCTCCTGAATGGATTAATGCCAGTATTGCGGGGGGAGTCAAGTCATCACAAAAAGGTGAGTTCAGCCTGTCTCTCCCTCCCTCTCTGTCTCTCTCTGTCTTTTCACCAAGTCATGCCTTCCACCATGTAATAATGCAGCAAGAAATTCCTTGCCAGATGCCGGCACCAGCACCTGGATCCTGGACTTTGCAGCCTCTAGAACGGTAAGAAATTCTGTTCATTATAATTTACCCAATCTATGGTATTTTGTTATAGCAGCACAAAATGAACTAAAATAATGTTCATTGTCTATAAATGATCAAAAATATTTCACAAAATTACACTGAAAAAATTACTTAATCCTAATAATGTCATATGGCTCTATTGTCTACCCTTTATTTTCAAAATTTTCTTCTTGAGGATCTCATTTTAAAAAGAGGTTTTAAACATAGTGAAATATTATCCTTACAGTTGCCTTAAAATGTTTTCAAAACTTAAAAACAGTCCTAACTTTTGAATCTATTGAAGATTCCACAAAATGAGTAGTCTGAAAAACCTCTGGGCTTTCCCAAGTGGAGCCTCCTCCTCCCGAGTCGCTGCTGTCTTCCTCCCATCACGCACGCAGGCTGGCTCCTGTATGGTCACTGCAGAGCCAGCATCTTCATTAGTGATGAAAAACCCAGTTAGGACCTAGATTTATCATGTATACTAAATCATTCCATGGAGGATTTGGAAAAGGTGTTTATTCCTTGTGGACTAATTAAGGACAGGACCAAACGGCTTGCTTGAAAAGTGGTATAGGAGGTAACTCTGCAGCACTCTGTGTGCTCAAGGCAAGTTTAAAAGTCTTGCTGACCTGCTGCATTACATCAAATTACTGAACAGAAACAGTGATAGATCCATTCCTAAGACTGTAGATTTTTGTCAAGCTGAAGAGCTACTGTAATACCCAGTTAATAGGAGATGTAAAAATAATCAGCACAGATGATCTCTCAACATTAACTGGAAAGAATTGTTTTGATTGTTGAAAATATAATAAAATGATGCAAACCTTCCTTTTCTTCAGTAAAATAATACAAATATTCTCAAGGTTGCACGCTTGTTGGTGAAAAGTACCCCAGGAAGTGTTGGGTATATGGCAGACTAATGTTTGTGACATTAGTGAAACTGGAAAAGCAAAATGCAAACCTTAAGATGGGAGTTTTGAGTTTGGAAATCTCTGAAGTCCCATTGACATTTCCGGTAAAATTATCAAATGGTTTATTTCTGTGTTTGTCTGCTTAGAAGAGCTTTTTACATGTACATGCTAAGAATTTTATCATTTTTGTTTTTAATAAATGTCAGTTGCTACATTCTTGAGCTCTTAACTTGCACTGTAAGCTTATAGTCTTATCAGTTTCCTTTGGTGGCTGTTTAACTTATGAATTAAAAAATTCTCTTGAACCACACCACTACTGAGTGAAAATATAAAACGGTACCTGTAAGAAACATTCAAGAGTAGAAAATTTTTTTGTAATTTGTATTTTAGCTTTTATATATTCAGGAAAGAACAGAAGTGATTGAATACTCTTAATTGTATCACTGTGTGTTTAGAAAAGTAAGCAGCAGTCAGTTTTCATATCAATGGCAGCATCTAAGAGGTTTTGTTTGTTGAATAAACCTATGCCCTGGAATTATTGCAGTAGTGTTTCAATAGTGTTCACTGTATTTTGCCAATTGTTCAGATTATTTTTGGTGAATCTTTGTCAATGGTTCCTTTTAAACACAAATTAGTAAATTCCAAAAATAGTGTTTTTTTTAAACTTCCACAAAGAACTAGAAGTTGTTTGGGAACAGGGTTTGCACTAATAGAACTCATCCTCATTCTCTTCATATAGAGTAGGCTGAAGAGGAGGACGAAGAGAAGAGGTTGGTCTTGCTGTCTCTGGGGTGGCAGAGGTAAAAGAAAATCCACATAGAAGTGGACCCATGCAGTTCAAACACATGTTGTCCAAGTATCAACTGTAGTGTGTGTGTGTGTGTGTGTGTGTGTGTGTGTGTGTGTGTGTGTAATTTGTGTGTACATACAGGTCCTAAAATCTGAATACTTGGGTCCCCCCCAAATTCATATGTTGAAACTTAACCCCCAATGTGATAATATTAGGAGGTAGAGTCTTTGGTAGGTGATTAGTCCATGAGGGCAGAGCCCTTATGAGCGGTGTTAGTGCCCCAATAAAAGAGAGCCCAGATGACTCCCTTGCCTCTTCCTCTACAGGAGGACACCAGCAAGAAGTTTTCATCTTTGAACCAGGAACTGGGCGCTCACCAGACAGCAAATCTGCTAGTGCCTTGATCTTGAACATTCCAATTTCTAGAACTGTGAGAAATAAATTTCTGTTGTTTATTAGCTACCCTGTTTATAGTAGTTTTAATAGCAGCCCAAAGGGACTAAGGCAACTAGTAGATTAGCCCAACCACATACAGATATATGAATCCACATAAAATTTATTTCATATCTTCAGTAACTGACAATAATGTCACTTTCAAAGGTTGTATCATGAAAAGATGTTTATATAAATGAAAGAGTCCTGACGTTCTCTTATGAAAGACATGTTTAAACATACTTTCCTCCATTTATAAAGCTGACTTGTCACACTTAGAGTGAAACTGTGAATCCAAACATCTGAATTCAGTGAAGTCACATTAATAAAATTCATATGTTTATACAAAATGAGATAAAATCAACTGGAAGACCAAAAACTTTTGGGTCACCTGCAGCAGCTTGAGCAGTCTGCCCTCTTGCCCAGCTAGGGGAATACCAAGTTACTTCCGGTCAGAGTGCTCACAACCCAGCTGGACAGCTTGTGACATGAGCTGGTATCTAAATGAAGTGGCCTTTCTCTAGAGGAGGGCCGGGCAGCTGGCAGGGTCACTGTGCCTCTGACATTAAACTCCCGAAGACCGCTTCTCTCAAATTCCATTCACAGATCTTTGAATGAACTATTACATTAACACTGACTATGGTATATTTCATAACAGACAGGAATAGATAATAATACACAATAAACTAAATAAACTGCCTATTTGTTAATAAATCAGAATTTTTACCCAGTAGGATCAATTTAAATTCTCAGATAGAAGAGAGGAATGCAATCTGCCCTGGTCTGCTTAAGATTCCTTTATTTTTTTTTTTAATACTTTCAGCAATTGCTTAACTTTTTTGTGATTCTGAGATCAAATTAATAATTATTTTTTTAAACAAAATCACTAAATTTTTTAATGTTCCAAAAGGTATGGTTTTTTTGGGTTTTTTTGTTTTGAGACAGAGTCTCACTCTGTTGCCCGGGCTGTAGAGTGCCGTGGCATCAGCCTAGCTCACAGCAACCTCAAACTCCTGGGCTCAAGCAATCCTTCTGCCTCAGCCTCCCAGGTAGCTGGGACTACAGGCATGCGCCACCATGCCCGGCTAATTTTTTACATATATTTTTAGTTGTCCAATTAATTTCTTTCTATTTATAGTAGAGACGGGGTTTCACTGTTGCTCAGGCTGGTCTTGAACTCGTAACCTTGAGCTATCCACCCGCCTCGGCCTCCCAGAGTGCTAGGATTACAGGCGTGAGCCACTGCACCCGGCCCCAAAATGTATGTTTTAAATACAGTATCCTCTAATAGTATTATTACAGAGGGAAGCACCCTCTAAATCACTCATAAAAGAACTTTATGTGTGTAATCGTGCAACTTTGTGACTCTCTGAGCCCATTCTTTGCTGCCTATGCTTTGTGCCTTTGTGTGAAAATGTGAGGCAGATGTTAAACTCCTTTCGTTTTAGGGGAATAATATAATTTTCAGATACAGCCTTAGTTAAAATCAATCTACTCATGAACATAAATATGGATATCAGCTATGTAGCATTATGAATATAATTCCTGGTTGCCACAGTTTTGTGGTTTACATTTCCATGGGACAGTAGAGCCCAAATTTGGGGATTTTTGAACCATTTAGAAAAATGAGGAGCCAGGGAGTCACATAAAGTTGCTCTTTTTCCAGGTTAGTATGTTGTTTTAAAAAAGAGTGATTTATTTATCATCAGATGGCATAAAAGAAATATCAAAAAAAAAGAAATAACAAATTTAGTATAATGACAATTTCTCAAATCATAAAGAGTTAGTTTTTTAAGAAATACTATGTCATCCTCATTTCTCTAGCTTTGATGGGCATTTCATGGAAATCAGTCAGGAATTTGGGGACCATAGTGTGGGCTCCTTGTATAGCCATTTTATGAATAGTGAATATTTTGCACATTACGGACCCAAAAAATATGCATGCATTACCTGGCATCATTTATTGAATGTAATTATTGTGTAGAAGTAGTTTTAATATTCTATGTCATAACTATAACTTTTAGAAATTTAAGAAATGATTGTTTAATAGTTTTCATCTTTTCTATTACTTAACTATAACTCCATTCTCTCATTTTTGGGAGTGTGACTTTTCCTGACACTATGTTTAAAACAATTAATATAAATTTAACAGATTACTCAGACTAACTTCTCTTATTGATTCATTAGCTAAATAAGTCCAGGAGAAATAATTGGAGTTTTGCAATTTATAGAAAGCTCTAGAACTAAAACTATTTGTATGATGAAATTGCTTCATTGGGAAGACACATTGAAAAGATATGTCCAAACTTTTTGTTCACCCCATGGTCAAGCACTTCTATTATTTTCTTGTGGATACTTTGTTTCCTTTTTATAAATACAAGTAACATTTATGTTACATAGTTTATATGTTGATATTTCTTACACAAAACTAGCAATTAGAGCTTTATTGCCTTGCTTTTTTTCACCTGAAAATATCTTGATCTTTTCATATCAATACAAAGACATTAATTTCATTCTCTGTTTCTTATTTATTGAAGTATAACAAGCCTAAAGGAGTATTGCTCTACCTACTTCACACAAATGAAGTCACCAATCTGGTTTTATCATTTCACAATATATAGTACACACCTTAATAGAACAATATATTATTCAGGTCAATGTTCACAGATTATTGTATTTATTTATCAATTTAGGAGGGATGTTTTAAAAACACTGTGGTAGGGAGGTTTCAATTTTCTTATTGCTCAGGGGGAAAATAATCTCTTATTATACTTACTCAATATTTCCTATAAAACCCTATTAATTATATGCTGGAGCTAGCAACTTAGGAGCTATGTAGATATTGCCAGTAATAATGAGTAGGCATTATATTTTGTAAAATAAAAAAAAATGGAAAGTAGCTAGACAAACTAATAAGCTCAAATGTTAAAATCCTAAGTGTCATCTTGTTTAGATGAATAATTTCACATTTACTCAGAACATACACCCTATTTACAAAGCCATTCCACATTTATACTAATATTGTACATTAATGGCCCAGAAAACACATATAGTAGACACATAGCTGAAAGGATAATAGCTTTGTGATTAGGAATTTAGGACATATCTGATAGAGCTTAGTCATATTCCAAGAAAGCCACACGTGAGCCACATGAATTTAGGAAGAAAGTGTATACCTTCTAAGCTCAATTGCCTCCCTTGTGAAATGGAGAACCTGCCTCATAAAACTTGCTGTTCACAAATGAAAAATATATGTTTAGGAAGAAAACTTGGAAAACAGTGCTCTTATAAACCTAAATATGATGGTTACGATGATGAAAATTATGATGATGAAGACTAACAGCCCCAAGGAGAGCAACAGAAATAGTAATAAAAATAGAGTTAAAACTGTGAATAAATTACATGAGTTTTAATTTTCTCTTCGATATAGCTTTTTAAAAAAATAATTGAACTTAACTCTTAAACTTATGTTCAATTCAGGTAAAAGGTGACTTTCTATCATATATTTTTAATATGAGATACATTTTATTGATGATTTTGATGATATGTATCAATGTATTTGTAAGTGTTTACTTTGTAAAAGATAAATGTTAGTAATAATGTTAATGATGTTAATCTATAGGGATACTAAAATTTGGAAGATAATCAATTATTTACAATAAATAAGAATTATAATTCTAAATGTAATCATTAACAAAATCATGCATATATATTTATGTGTGTGTGTGTATGTATATATATGTATATGTATAAAAGTTTAGTCCTGAGCTTGAAGAAAATACGTAACAGAAGGGTCTGGATTTACTAATGTGAGTTTTGTTAGACTTCTTAGGAGATTAGATCTCCTAATCTTAGATTTTAGATCTGTTTTAGATCTCAGTCATACTATTTACTTTGCTATAGCTTTAGTGTGCTATACTACTTATACCATAACTGCTTGTGAACTTTAAAGCAGTTTCCTAAATGTGCACCAAGGAAATATGACACAGTGCTTAGAAGCATATTGTAATTTTTATTCAAAATTTTTACCCACAGGTGTTGGTATCAATCACACATATCCAGGAAAACATTTACTCACTTCTTTTATTTTATATTTTGACAAAGAAATTCATCATCAAAGTCATATTGCTGTTCCCGTTACTCTATCCCTGTTTCATTTGATCCTTCTCATAATTCAGTCTCTGAATCTCACTTCAGAATCTCTTTAAATAATCCCCAGGTATATCATCCATTATAATGGCAACAAATATTAAATTTATCTTCATTCTAACTCATGATCTTGCCTTAATAAAATTCCATTGTTTGCATACATTTTCATTAGACTTGCTTGATAAGATTTGGATTGTCATTACAGTCATTTTTTAAAATGAGAAGTGGTCGACATCCAGCAGAACTAGATTAGAATTCCTCTTGCCTTTACTAGTTGAGTGACCCCAGGCGAGCTATTTCAGCTTATTTGGCCTTGGAATCCTCATCTATAAAATGAGACATTTTGTTTCACATCACTGTTGTGAAGATTAAATAAGATGGTGCAGATTAAGCTCCCCACATAGCTCATGAACACAGAAGACTCTTTGGCACATAGTAATTTTTACAATTATTCATATAATTATTTTCTGAAGTGGCATTTCTCAATTATTAGTGTGGTACTAATTTTTTCATTAGGGTAGAGGGCTCCTTTCAGAAATTATCTACGTAGAAGAGAGAACGGATGAGTGTAAAGGAACCAACCAGTTAGGAACCCTGCAAATTTATATTGTATTTTATTATGAAAATTCAAATACATACTCTCTATTAAAGTTATCGTATAATCCTTTTAAGGTGAGTTTACTTTTTGTTAACTTTGACAGGTATTTGTTGAATTCTACTTTTATCGTAGATGTTACTGACAGAATTGTGAGAACGAAGCATCTTATTCATAGTATTTTCCCCCAGAATGTATTCAGGGATTAGTGTTGGGTCCGTTCTGAAAAATATTTTAATCAAAAGAATTTCTTAAATTTCTATACCAGATTCAGATCCCAGTGGAGAAAGAGGTAGCTCACTATTCTCTATTTCTCCCCTGATTACAATTAAAAACTCTAGACTAAATACATGAAGAAACTACCTAAGGACTCTGAAAAGTAAGTAACAGCAGACAGTTTAGGATGGAAAGTCGAAGCTTGAAAACAACAAGAACCACAGTGAGTTTTCTGCTCTGCTCCTTATATATTCCAGCTTTGATTTGAACATAGTAAAATCCAAGAAATGCTTGCAGGCTCAGGCCTCAAAATTTCTGGGAGAAAAAAAAAAATCTCTTTCTGTCCAGAAGTTTGGAGGAAAAGGGCTCTATAAGACACGAATGTAGATCAAGGAGAAATTTCTCGTTTTCCTCATTCTCTTTCCCAGCACCCTCCAAGAAACCACCGTGTCAAGGTCCTGCAGCTACAGTGGCAGGGACAATGGCAATGCAGCTGTGCTGACACCTACATTCCTTCTAATTGGCAAGAGAAATTAGGAAAAAAGACTCTTCTAGTCCAGTGTGTATCGGGGAAAATTCTTGTTTTTTTGTTTTTTTTTTCTTTTCTTTGCCTGCTTTCCCCTGACCAGTTAAGTGAACGTACAATTAGTGCAAGGAGTTAAATCCCTGAAATAAATTAATTGTTCTGACCAAGGACACACGGCAAAGAAGCTCCTTGGCTTTGGAGAGTGTGGGGAGGAGGTGGAAGGAACTGGAAAAGGATGTACCCTAAATCTGTCCATGAGCTGACCCAAGTCTCAGGCTGAACCCCAAGCTGAACATGAATTAAACAGGTCACTAGTAACAAGCAAAACCTTTGTGAACCGAACTATAGTACAGGCCACCACTCAAGTCTGCCCCAAAACAAGAACAGCAATATACTAGACTATAAAACAAACCTTTTAAAGGAATTTAAAACATACAAAGTACACCCTCTGACTAAAACTAAAAATCAATTCACATAAAGATAGCTGGAAAACTCCAAATATTTGGAAATTAAACATTGTACCACTAAATAATTTATGGTTAAAAAAGCAAACCTCAAGGAATGTTGGAAAATGATTGTGAGCTAAAAGAATATGAAAATATATTTGAAAAATTGTGGGATACAGAGTAAAAGGGTACTTAGAAAAAATGTGTATCAGTTAATTCCTATATTAGAAATAAAGTTCTCAAATAAATAAGTGAAGATTTCACCATCAGCAACTAATAAAAGAAGAATAAACATAATTTAAATCAAACAGAAAAAAATTAATGAAGATAAGAGCAAAATTTGAAAATTGAAAACAAAACAAAAAATAGAGAAAAATCAATGAAACCAAAAATTCTCAAATAGTAAAATATATGGCCTTTGTTATCATGAAATGATGAATCAAATGATAAAATATTGATCATACAAGTGAACAGAATGATTGCAAGGGACTCAGAGAATAAAAGTGGTGGGGTTACTTTCTAAGGTAAGGTACTGAGAAAGAGCTCTCACAGATTGTCATCTTTAAGCTGACATTTGCAGAATCTCACCACACAGAGAATTCAGGGTATTGGATGCTACCACATTTTTTTAGGTGCTGAGATTAGAGTAGTAATACAAAGAGACAAAATGATTGCCCTCATGTACCCCAAAAAACTTGTGGAGGACAATAAACGAACAAATAATAAATACATACATTGTCCAATGGCTTTGAGTGCTATGGGGAAAGGGTAGTAGGTTAAAAGAGCCAGGAACTGGGAGGGATGGGTGAAGATTGCTATTTTATGCTAAGTGATAAGGGAAGATCTTTTTGACTAGGTAAACCATGAGCAGAGATCAGAAAGAAGAGAGGAGTCAGGTATGAAAACATCTGGCTGAGAAGGATTCAAAGTCTGGGGAGCAGCAAGTGTAAATGTCCTTGTTCAGAGCACAGTTGGTGTACGTAAGAGCAGTAAGACCTGGAGTGTGGCTGGAGGACAGTGAACCAGAGAGAGGAAGGAAACAGCCCGATCGCGCAGGGCCAGCCAAGTGGATGGTGCTGAGACTCTGGCTTTTGCTCTACCTGCAGAGGATTCCCAACGGAGAAGTGAGGCAACCTGAGCTACATTTTAAAAGGCTCTTCCTGGCTGCTATGTGAGAATAGGCTGCATACTCGAGGAGAAGAAATCCATACTGGAGTGAGTTCAATGGGAAATGGAAGGAGCGTCAGTGGAGACAGATGGTTTAAGCAGCTTTTTAAAATAATTTTGCTGTAAAGGGAACAGGTGGAATGAGGCAGTAGCTAGAGTGGCAAGTGGCATGAAGGGAGTGTTTTTATTATTATTTTCCACAGGGAAAATACGTTAGCATACGTGTATGTTTAGAAAAATAGTCCACAGAAATAAAAATACTAATGATGCGGAGTATGGAGGGAAGGATTACTGTAGCTTAGAGTACTGAGTTGTCAAGAATGTAGGATTGGCTGGAAATACAGGCTCGGGGAGTATATGCTTGATTACAGGAGGGACAGATGTAGGTAGCTTGTTTTGATTTGGTGTGGGGAACTTATGAGAATTTTTTTTCTTGATTCCTTCTGTGTTTGTTTCTTTGTGCTTTTCCCGTGGAGTGGGAAATAAATTCATTGGCTAAAATTAAACAGGATCAAGAAGATTTTGAAGAATTGTGGTAAGAGGAAATAATGTAAAATTATTTTTTAGAAAGACAGTCTAGTAGAGAAATGCACTGTATATGTGTTTGTAGGTTTACAACTCCAAACTTACCATTTGATTTGATTTGGACACCTGGAAAAAATGGCAGTAAAAGTAGGGTAGAAACAAAACCATTGGAATATCTATCTACCTATCTGCACACACACACACACACACACACACACACACAGGCACACACACAGAGAGAGAGAGGTCTATTTTAAATAATGGTCTCATGCTATAATATTATGGGGGCTGGCAAGTTTGAAATTTGCAGGGCAAGCCAGTGGCTGGAGACCCAGGGAAGAGTTGATGTAGTCTCAATCTCAAGGCAGTCTGGAGGCAGAATTCCTTTTTCCTTGGGTGACTTCAGTCTTTTCTCTTAATGCCTTCAACTTATTGGATGAAGTCTACCCACACTATGGGGTGTAATATGCTTTACTCAAAGTGTGCTGGTTAAAAATATTAATAATATCTCAAAATGTCTTATAGCAGCATCTAGATTTGCAATTGAACAAAATCTTCGTTAAGCAAAAACTTAAGCAAGTTGACATATTAAATTATCCATCATATGGTGTAACCAGAAAAGAAGCTAGAATCTAGATCTTCTGGTTATTTCTTTGTACTTTTCACTACTACTTAATCTAGAAAGCCAAATCAAAGTATTTATTATTTAGCAAATTTGGGCTTTCCTTCTCATTTCACACATATACTTCTAGCAAATTTTCATTCTGACAAAATTTTAATAAAGCCATCAAAGACAGTCAATATATAGTGTAGAGGATACAGAAGTTAAAACAAACAAATAAACAAATGACACACAGATAAGAATTCATAAGAAATTGTGTTACCTTATATCATATCCCATCCTAAATTTAGAAATTTTGGTAATAACAGTTGCATATTATAGACAAGAAAATGGAGATTAAGACAGGTATGCTGTATGCTCTAGAACACACATGACAAATCTGGGATTCAAATACATAACTCTGTGACTTCAGAGTCCAAGCTGTTTACATTTTAAAATCCCTGCCTCCTGGTAGAACTTGAAAACAAGATGTGGGTTTGAGTTCAGGCTCTGTCACTGGCTAAACATACTGCCCAGAATATCACTTAAATGATATACAGCCTGCCGGGCGCGGTGGCTCACGCCTGTAATCCTAGCACTCTGGGAGGCCAAGGCGGGCGGATTGCTCAAGGTCAGGAGTTCGAAACCAGCCTGAGCAAGAGCGAGACCCCATCTCTACTAAAAGTAGAAAGAAATTAATTGGC
>CAUYRT010039603.1:0-63636 GCA_963574885.1 Lepilemur ruficaudatus | reverse complement strand
AAGGTATCATATGATTGAAATGAATTGATACAAATGAAAAGAAAAAGTATTATTTCTGACTGAGTATCTCTGACTATTACATGTTTATTGAGTGATTTCTGACTTCTGCATGGATTTTATTAATCATTGCTTTAGTATCCTGTTTTCAGAGAGAGACAGTACATTGAAATACAGAATGTCAAAAGTAGAACAGACGTTGAAGAGCATGTAGTACAGTGGTCCCCAAATTTTAGCATGCATAAGAATTACCTGGGATCCTAGCACTCTGGGAGGCCAAGGTGGAAATATCACTTGAGCTCAGAAGTTCAAGACTAGCATGAGCAAGGGCAAGACCCAGTCTCTACAAAAAAATAGAAAAACTAGCCAACCCGCATTGTGGTACACACCTTTGGTCGCAGCTACCTGGGAGGCTGAGGCAGGAGGATCGCTTGAGCCCAGGAGTTTGAGGTTGCTGAGAGCTAGGATGACGCCACTGCACTCCAGCCCAGACAACAGAGCGAGACACTGTCTCAAAAAAAAAAAAAAAGTTAAAAAAAGGGTCAATAACCATTTGTGATAACACTGCAAAGAACCAGAAATCATCAGCTACTTCCTGCAGGAGGCAGGATTCTAACAGGCCTCCAGGGTGCCCCAGCCCTCGAGTTCACACGCAGGGTAATCCCCACCCCACGTGTGGGCACAGCCTGTGCGCAGGAGAAGAAGCATCCCTTGGCAGGACTAGCCATAGGCAAAGGTGCAGGGACTGTACAGGTGGAGTTAAACCCCGTCACCGCTGACCTTACACTCATCAAGACAGAGATTATCCTGGCTAAGTCTGACCTTACCAAAGGAGCCAATTCAAGAGAGTCTAAAGGTCACAGACTGGAAGCAGAGGACGCTCCTCCCACCCCCTGGCCCTGATGCAGCAAGCTGCCATGAATCCCGCAGCTGCCAGGAAACAGCACCTGCCAACAAACTGAGGCAGACTGAACGCAGCTCCTGCCCTGGTCGGGCCTCCAGATGAGACTGCAGCCCCACCAGCAACCTGAGTGCGGCTGCGAGTCGCTGCGTGGGGCCCCGGCTGGGCTGTGCCCAGACCTGCACCCTTCAGAAACATGGACAGTGAACCAGTGCTGCGTTAGCCACTAGAATGGTGGCAATTTGTTACTCAGCCTGGAAGAGTAATACGTGTCCTTACTTCATAAACATACATGCACTAATGTGTAATATACTACCATTGTAAACATCTTTGCCCCATTCAGATTTTGTTTGGTGCGACATCTGGGTAAGGACCTAATTTAAAGCAGCAGTTGACGAACTATCTCACGAAAGGCTGTAAACTGTGTGAGTCACCCTGTTCCCAGTGCCACGGTGTAGCCAGCCTGTCTGGCCCTCCCTCTCTCAATAGCTCCTCCGTTTATGTTTTCAAACAAACAACTCTTTGACAGTTCTTTAATTTACTGCTTTTCCGGTTTTTTAATCAGTAATTTTCAGATTTACATTCATTCTTCCTACGTCCTTCGGTTTGGAGCACAGTTCTGCACTCTAGCTTGTTCAGCGAAATGTCCTGTCTGCTTGTTTTGATTCCTTCTTGTTTGACAGCAACAGCTCTGAGCATCGTCTAAAAAGCGTATTAGAAATATCACACGCCACGCACATTGCTGCCTCATCCTGAAGCGGGTCCCCTTTGTCACAATGCACACGCCGTTCCCAGTGGCGTCGGGGGAGTGAGGTAAACATTCCTTGTTTCCAGGACTCCCAACCATACGTCCAAGAGGGCAGAGGACAGATCAAAAGGAGAGGACCAGCGCAGGTACAACGGCTGTACGGAGGAACTAAACTGCCGTGTCTGCAGACGACACGACACCACGTTTGCACGTCTGCAAAACCCGAAGAATCAATGAAAAAGCCGAAACAGACAATAAAGGCATTTAGGAAAAACAGCAGGTTATAAAATTAACACACGAAAACCAACAGCCACCACACACACAGACAATAACCAGTCACAAGAGATGTTTGAAAGGAAAACCCCACTGACAATGGCAACAGAGAAAAAGATAAAGTTAGAAATGAACTTCTAAACACTGAGAATTCAGTAAGAGAATAACTTTTAGACATTCCTGAAGAGGACAGAAAACAGCTTTGAGTCAAGGGACAGACCCTCTTGTATCAGAGGGTGACTCAGACCCACGAAGCTGGCAGCGCCCTCCAAACCAGCACACGGCAGCCCTGAGCCACACACTGCCGACGCGACCCAGCCCAAACTGGACCAGGTCACTCTAACGTGCATATGGAAAAACAAACTGTGACTCAAAGTCCAAACACAATATTTAAAAAGAATAAGTTCAACTACAATAAAAAAAAAAAACTTTTGTACAGTAAAAAAAAAAAAATGGCAAAAATCAAAAGATAAACTGGTTGAATATGTTTACAATATATACCACAGAAAAACAGTTAATCTTCCTCATATTTGAAGAACTCTTAAAAGTTGAGGGAAAAAAATACAAAAACCTGATAGAAAACGGGCCAAAGACCCAAACAGAGGAGCCACAGAGGATCTCTGAGCTTCCTCGCACGCGTGGAAAGACGCTGACCCCTGGAGCTGGGAGCGGAGAGACGCGGCTTCCACCCATGACCCGCCTGGCGTGGCCCCAGAGCCGGGTGCAAGGGCACCCTAGACCCCCTGGCAATGTTCCTCCCCAATCTCTACTGGAAACTAATCGTGACTGGACCACCCTACGAGACGAAGGGTCCAGACTCAAGTTGCCAACGCCAACAACATCAACACCTGAGGAATTGTGACCTCCAAACACAGCTGTGACCCTGACAGTCAGGCAACAGCACGGTCTGGGCAGCACGTGTGACATCACTGCTGGAGAGTGGGCGGGGCACGGGGACAAGGCAGGGAAGAGCTGCTCTCCGGTGATCCAGCCAGCATCTTTACAACTCCCTCCCAGGCAGGGTGTCCTCCACCTGGAAGGCAGGAGGGAGGTGGGCCTGGGCGGGGGACACTTTCCTCACCAGCCAAGGCCCTGGCAGGACGCAGCCGTCCCCTGCCGGCAGCTATGCTCCCGGCCCTTGCGGAGGGACCTCTCCACCCTCCACCCTCTCCAGGCTGCAGGAGTCGCTGTCCCTGGCCCCTCGGGGTCCTGCAGGGGTGTCCCCCAGGGCAGCCAGAACTCAAGCAGCACCGTCTCCCCCACAAGCCACCGGAGCCTCATTGGCTGAGCCTGTGCCCTGACACCACGAGACCCAGCTCGTGTAGACGCTCACAGCACCCGGAAGCCGTAGGCGCCAGGCCCTGTGTGCAGATGCAGATAAGGAGGACGGCCACAGGCAGAGTGGGAACCACAGACCCTGCCGGCCAAGGAGGCCAGACGCAAGTCACACAGCCCCCGGCAGGGTCCTAGGAAAGGTGCTAGCCCCTGGGACCTGGGTCCTCGTCTCGGATGGAGGGGACACTGCCCTCTCCCCGGGGATGGCTCCAGACCACTGGAAAAGGAAGTCAGCCCCAGGGGTCCCCCGCCCACGGTACGCTTTGACAAACGTGCCTTGGCCGCAGCTCTCTGAACCCAAGATGCCATTAAGGCCGCCTCTCGAATTTCTAAGACCCCCTCCTTCTTCAGAGATGCTGACAGTGTGCAAGCCTGGCGCGTGGGAACCCACGGGGCAGGACACGCGTGAGCGGCACTCATCAGGACTGGCGCCGCACCCCACGTCTGCCCCACCTGGCCGCCAGCACCCTGCCCCGGCCTCCTCTGCGCCAGCCCCTGTGCTGCTCCAGGCGCTGGCCCTCAGCGGAGGCTGCAAGGCTCCTGGATGCCAGGTGAGGGTGTGTCACCCCGACCCCAAAAGCATCCACACACCCAGTCTGCACAGGGCGGGAGTGGGGGCCAGCGTGCAACCCCCGCATCCAAGGCCACCCTACTCTGCTCTCCCGAGGCCGAAGGACGACACGGTTTGGGAGGACAGGACAGAGAGGCCACCCCTCTCGCACACCCTCTACTGCCTGGGCCCTCAAACACACACCCACTGGCAAAGGGTGCAGCTGACACCTGAGGGAAACCTCTCCACAGGGAAGGCCTCCTGTGGAAGCCCCCAGGCGGCCCCGGGTGGCGTGATTCCATTCCAGCGCTGAGGAAATGCTGGAAGCAGGGGCTGCAGCAGAGGGCGGTGCCCCTCCCCCCTCACTGAGGGCTGAGGGGGGACAGGAGGGACGTTCCTCAGCTGGAGGCCGTCCCCACTGGAGTCGCCACAGGCTGGCGCCCACACCATCCAGTGCCTGCCGCAACCCCCTATCCCCGCGCCTCAGGGGCCTGCGAGCGTGTGCAGGGCGCAGGGAGGCACCGCTGTCCACCACCCGGGAAGGGCCAGTCGGCTCAGAGACCAGGCGGGAACCCCGGACTCGGTGCAGAGGCGGATTCAATCCACGAAGCCCTGGGTCCTGGGCCGGCGCCCCAGGCCGCGGCAGGAAAGGCAACGATACCCGCCGATGACACTGTGTGCTGGAACACAAGCGCATTTCCCCTCAAACACTTCCTTAAAACTTCCCAGCACGAGTCGTTTGGAACAAGCGTCGCCGTGCGCACCGCGGCGGGTGGCGGGAACGCAGGGCCGCGTGCCTGTTTCTCGGGAAATCCTGCCCCGCGCCGCTGCTTATCCCTGCGGAAAGCCGTTTCCTTCCCTGACAAAAGCAGTCTTGTCTGTGCGGACAGAAATACGCGGAAGCTAAAAATAGTTTTGCGAAAGGAAGTAACGGCTGGGCCTCCCTCGGGTGACGAGGGCCGGTGACACGAGAGGGCCCGAGTGCGGCGGACAGCGCCTGAACTCAGCGTCTTCTCCTGCGACGTCGCTCCTTCCAGCTAAACCTGAAGGAGCAGGAGAGTTAAGGAAAAATGGAAATAAAAAGAGGGACAGGCATCTTCCCATGAAGGATAATTCAGAAATGGCCTCCTCTTTAATTAAATAAAGAAATAAAATCAGCTTAAGTCTCTACAAATTATGGCAAAATTCTCCAAAAGACACACATGCTAAAAATTCACTGGGAAGAAGGGCTGGGTGAATTTGTAATAAAATAAGTATTTTCCCCTAAAAAGTGTGCCCTAGAATATATTTAAAATGACGACTTATCATTAGAGAGGGTCAAATTCTAAGAAATGAAGCAAGTTTAACTTTGAAATAACGGCGTATAAAAAATGAAATTATCCACCTTCCAGGCGGCGCAAAGGCCAGCTGTCCGCCGTCTCCTCTGGCGGATTCTAGACACCAGACGCAAAAAATACAGAACAGAAGGCCGAATCGGAGGCAGTTCCACACATCGGCATGGAGACCGCGCCTGCCCCTGGTCCACGTCTGCAGGCACAGACACCCTGTGACGCGGGAGGCCTCTGTCACAGCTAGGTCTCTCCTCCATCACGACCCCGACTGCAGGTCACACCAGCCGTGCCAGGGTCCCCTGCCAGCGCCACAGAGCACATGAGAGGCCGCCTGGCCACCGGGGGCGTGGGGGCATGCGACCGTCCTCACACAGACCCGCCGCGACGGACGGACGCAGGGCCCTCGCCGCTGCACAGAACCCCGCCCCGGCTGCCCTGGCCGGCTCCTCTCCGTCTCCCCGGTTCCGCCAGCGTCGCGCACTTGCGGTCGTCTACGCACGGGCTCCTGCGCTTCCTGCGACTCACAGTCCGGTGCTGGTGCCTCGGCAGCACGGAAAGTGCATCTGGAGGGAACGGACAACGGGCAAATCCCAACGTTCTACCAGAAAGCGCAGCCCGAAACCCGGATACAGGCTCGTCATTCAGACATGGAGTGAGCGCCGTCCTGCTGCCACGCAGCGCCCGGCAAGACTGCCTGCCCAGGTGCGCACACGCCCCTGCGTCCCGCTGAAAAGGGGTGAATCATACTCATTTCAGAAATGTAGGGGAATTGAGCTGGGGGGAAGCACAGGAAGAAAGTCAGAACCACCGGCAACGCCCTCCCCTGCGGTTCTGGGAGCATCTTTGAAATGCGCCTGTCTGGCTCCATGTTAGGGGCCACCTCGTCGCCAGTTAATGACCTCCCGTGACCAGTCACCTGCCGAAAACCCCTCCAGCAGGCCGTCCGCGGTGCCGCCAGGAAGGCGGCCTCCAGTCCCCACATGGCAGTGATACCACCGGGCACACTGCGGCTTCTCGAGGAAGAAGGGGGTTCTGGGGAATGGCGTGTGGCTGACCCCCTGCAGGTGCGAGGGCGCCGTGTGAGCAGTGGTGACAAGCCCACCACAGAGCCTCACCTGCCACACCCCCACCCCCGGGTGACAGTGCCAGTGACCCTGAGAGTCCTCTGCTCTCTTGACGAGAAAGAGGCAAATAGGCACACAGTCCCCCTCCTGGAGAGCACCCAGCTGTGGTGACAGAACCAGAGATGGGGAGGCCTGAAAGAAGGCCAGGGCCAGACATCCCGCCTCTCCTGGAGGCCCAGAAGGGGAACGCGCCAGGACACGGTGCGCATCGGGCTCTGGTCACAGCGAGGCCTGCCCCTGCCCACGTCTCCCCGGCACAGCCTGTTCCTCACAAGGCAGCCCAGGAGCACCAGCCGGGGCAGGGCTGGGCAGGGGAGCCTGCTCCACAGCATGGGCAGGGAGGCCTGGCGGGCGGTTCTGTGGTCCCGACCCAGCATGGCCCCGCAGGCGGGAGAAGCAGCGCTTGCACGGACTCACTCGGAGGCTGCCACCTGCTCCCGTGCGACGCGTCACCATCGGAAGGTGGGAGCGGCTCCGCGTTGCCCAGGGGCCGGCAGGGACACCCTGTCGCACGGACTGCGATAACATCCAGGGACAAACCCGACAGAGAAGGTGAACAGAGAACAACGTACGAGAAAAGACTAAAAGCCAGGGGATCCCGACACCCAGTGAAACCCGGAGCTCAGAGGGGCCGGCCTTGGATCGGCCCTGCCACCGTTTCCCACTGCTGTGCGGCTCTCAGTGTCCACGCAGCAGCCCCCGCTTGCCAGAGCAGGACACGTTCCAAGACCCCAGTGGATGCCTGGAACCGCAGACAGTGCCAAACCTCATACTGCAGGTATGTCCATACCGATTACGATAAAGTTTAATTTATAAATTAGGCACAGTGAGAGATTAACCATAATAACCAATGATAAACTAGAACCACTGTAACACACTGTAATAAAAAGCTATGTGAATGTGGGCTCTCCCTCTCTCTCTCACCATACTACGCATACCCGTTTCCAGACTGAAGCTGACCGTGGGTACCTGGAGCCACAGATCAGGGGACCCCCACACCTAGCTGTACGAACACCGCCACGTACGTGGCAGCTTCATTTTTACAACCACATTGTCCTCCAGCACCTACTGACACTCTGTATAAAGAAACTGTCCAATTACGAAACTTTTAATTTTACGGTATATGTAATCTGATACAGATGAAGGTTAAATTGCTTCCCCAAACCACACCTTTACTCAAAATTTAGAATCATCTGCAGTCCTTGTTAAAAATGCAGGTTTCTAGAGCCGCTGAAGGTCTGATTAAGCAAGTTCCTTGGAAATCATTGTTCCGTGTCACCAAAAAAAAAAAAGAAAAGAAAAAAGATAAAAAAGAGACAAACAATTTTAAAAAACTAACAACACCCAAAGCTGGTTCTTGAAAAGATTAGTAAAACTGGCAACCTGCAACGCGGCGTGGTCCAAAGAAAGGATGCAAATTACCAGCGTCGGGAATCGAGAGGGGCGATTGCTGCAGAAAAACCAGTAATGTGACGATGTAGGTGAAATGGACCAATCACTCCTTAAAAACGATTCATAAAAGTTTATTTTTCTCAGAAAACAAATTTTAAAATCTATTTATTCCTTTACAAATAAAATGGCACAAAATAAAGCAGAAAACTTTTATCTACTAAGGAAATTCGATTAGTATCAAAAACCTCCCCACAAAAAAAGGCACGGGTGGTTTCACCTGGCGGATGCCGCTGGACACTGAGGAAGCTCACACACCGCCCGGCGAGCACGCAGGAGACGGCGCTGACACACGCCACCCGGCGAGCACGGGGGAGACGGCGCTGACACACGCCACCCCGTGAGCACGGGGGAGACGGTGCCGACGCGCACCGCCTGGCGAGCACGCGGGAGACAGCGCTGCAGCTTGCCGCGTGGAGCCAGCTAACCCAATGCCAAAACCTGACGCAGACACCAACACAGGTGCAGCAGCTACAGCCCAGGACCTCTGAGAAACACACACAAACCACACGAGAAATGCACCTACAAAGGATATAACACAATCAAGCAGGGATTAGCCAGGGACTACTAGTTTGGTTTAACATTCCAAAAACTAGTGTGATTCACCAACTTAACAGAATAAAGGAAGAAAACTATAGGATCATTTCAACAGATGCAGAAAAAGCATTTGACAACATTCAACCTTCTTTTATGTTATACAATCTTAGCAAAGTATGAAATAAAGGAAACGTCCTCTACTTGACAAAGGGCATTTACAAGAAATGACAAAAATGAATGAAAATCTCCGGCCACCACCGTCCTTACTGGTGAACGACAAATGCTTCCCCCTAGAAAGAGCGTGGCCACGCCCACCACCCTCCGCACGCCAAGGTCCTGACCAGTGCGATGGGCAGGAAAAGATGCCAGCGGCGTTGCCGTGGGAGAGGAAGACGGGCAACAGCCCCGTCTGTGAATACTCACCGCTCGCACAAATGACCCTGAGGACTCCACGAAAGCTGCCATCTGGCAAGGCCACAGGGTACAGGACTAATACCTAAACATTATCTGCATTTCTATATATTAACAGCAAACAGTCAGAAAATTAAAGGCTTAAAACACCGTTTACAATGACGTTAAAACATAAATGGCATAGGCATAGGCTAAGACATATAAACCTCTGCGCTGAAAATTACAAACTGTGGAGAGATCAAAGGCAACCTCAACAAACGAAGCGGTTAGCCGTCCGCACAATCAGAGGACCTGGTGTCACGAAGACACCATGGTGACCTACAGATGCCAGGCGACACCGGCCATCGTCTCAGCAGGCTTCCCGTAGAAACTGACGAATCGCTCTAGAACATACGGGAGATGGACAAGCCCAGACCATCCAAAGCAACCTCTGAAGAGCAGAGCTGCGGGGCTCACGGACTCCAGGACTCCATGGACAGGTGCGGTGATCGGGACAGGCGGCCCCGCAACAAACTCCGCGAGTGAGTCGAGGAGGCAGAACAGAGAGCTCAGGAACAGACACACGCCTCACTGATTTTCAACACAAGTGCCAAAGCGTCTACTGCGGAAAGCAAAATCAACAAGTCCACATGTGGTGCAAAACAGCTGATGCCCACATGGGAAACACCCAACCACCGTCTCACATCATACACGAGAATTAATTTGTGACACAAAACCGTAAACGTAGAAGGTAAAATCACGAAGCTTCTGAAGGAGACCGAGGGGAAGAAATCTTCACGGCCCGGCAACAAGCACAGACCTCTCAGGTCACAGAAAGCAAGAACCATAAGGATCATTACTGAAAACCGACCACGGAAACGGCCACTAAGAAAATGAACAGCAGGCCACAGACTGGGAGAAAACACTCCCAAAACACACATCCCACCGAGGGCTGGAATCCCAAGGACACAAAGAACACCTATAACTCAATAATAAAAGCAATTTGATAAAAAATAGGCAAGATATAGGAAGAGATACTCTGCAAAACACAAACCACCAACAAGCACCTGAAAAGACACTAGCGCCGTAGATCATCAGAGCAACACCAGTTGAAACCACGATGAGCCACCCCTGCACACCCACAAGAATGGCTGAAATTGAAAAAAGCCAAAAACATCAAACACAGGTAAGGACAAGGAACAACCAAAACTGTTGCACGTCATCAGCGGAACAGAAAGCAGCACGATCACTTTGGAAAAGCCCTAGAGTCTCTGATGACACTAAATACACACACGCCCATGACACAGCAGGTCCACTCCTGGGTGGAACTGTCGAGAGAAATGAAACGTGGCCACAAAAAACCGCGCACAAGAACGTTCTCAGCTCCTTTGCTCGCAACAGCGAAAGCACGCAAGCGGCCCAGGCATCGCCCCACGTGGGAACAGCAAACGCGGCACAGTCTGCTCACACGGACGAGCGTCACTCCGCCATGACAAGGAACACACTTCTAGTGCAGACAACACGGACCAGACTCAGAAACAGCTGCCGAGAGGCTGCGCCTTTTGGAGAGAGCGCCTCTGCTGCCGCAACGTCCTCGGGCAAAGCCACACACGGCCTCTCGGGGGCCTCCGGGGGTGATGGGCAAGTTCTATGTTTTGACGATGGTTTGGGCTAAACAGGTACACTCGTGTGTCAAAACTCAGCAAACATACACTTAAGATTTGCCCATTTCACTGTATGTAAATTTTACATCAAAAGGAAAAACTAAGTAAATACTAAACTCCCGCTAATGATATTTATACTGAAGCACTGGAGGAAGTGTACTGATGCCAGCAATTTACTTTGAAATACGTCAGAAATGAGAACGGTTAGACGAACAGATGGGTCAACGTGTGCAAAACAAGCCTAGTAAATGTCAATGACGAATCTCGGTGCTGGGCACACAAGCGTTAACTATCAAATTCTTTCAACCTTACTACACAATGAAATTTTTAATCAAATTTTGGAGACTAAGAATAAAAAATAAAAGGTTGACCTTGACGGTCTCGAAGGCCCTTTCCATGACTTTCTGTGACTTTCCCCCCAAGCAGGCCAGTTCTGGGACACGTGGGTTTTGCTTTTCTTCTTCGTAAACAGAATCCACCGCAAGTCGCCACAGAATCCTGCTCTCAGACCCACCAGACACAGCCCCCAGGATCTTCCCAGCAGACAGTCCGACGAACACACAGCTCCAGGACCTGCCAGCAAGTCCACAGTGTGGGGACAGCCCCAGGGACTCCTGGCAGGCATCCACGCCACAGCCCACGTTGAGGAGCAGAAGGTGCCCGTGGTCACCCTGGGTGGCTTCCTGCCCACGTGGGAGTTCCAAGAACCAGGAGCCACAGAGTGACAGTCGGGGCCGTCGAGTGATCACATTCAGACATGTTCATTGTCAGTCTTAGATGACGGTTAAAAATCTTAAAATTCAAGTCCAAAATAACTTAAGTCTAAAACTAGAGGCCTGTGAAATAAATACTTGCTCCATCCTCCTGGTTCTCCTCTCCCGCACACAGCTAATCACCACGGAAGCCAGGCCCAGGCAGTGCCAGACCATCATCCCGCCACCTCTAAGCCTCACAGTGTCCCTACCTGCAAGAGAAGGACAGGGCAGGACGCATGGGGACCCCGGCCCCACAGGAGGGGCGAGGCCCGAGCCAGACCCAGGAGCACCTCCAGACACAGACAGCCTCTCCCTGGAGGATGGAGCTCAACCTCCCAGGCCTCCGAGAGCACCAGCCCACTTACGCCTCACCCCCCAGGAACCCGCACTGCGGCCACGGCAGGCGCCCCTGCTGTCCTGGGCCGGCTGGGAGGCACGCCCCCCTCTGCCAGCCCGGCCTGCCCTCGTCCCACTGGGGAGCCAGTCTCCTCTCCCAAATGCCCTGCCCTCTGGCACCCACCTACCCACCAATGGAGTCGTGGACCCCTAACCACCTACCCCACGGTGTCCAGGGGCCCAGCAGTCCTGACAGCTCAGGGGAGCGGCCATCACAACCATGCACGGAGCTACCGCACGTGTGTGCCAGCAGGTGAGAGGGCGCAGGGGGCCCGGGGAGGCCCAGCAGTGCCCTGAGGAGCACCTGGGGGTGGCGGGGGAACCACTAAATGCCCACAGGCCCCGTCTCCTCTTCCCCACGTCTTTTCCTCGTGGCCTATGACAAGCAGGCGCAGGAACGTGCAGGAAGCAACTGCACGTGACCCCCAGCCTCCATGTGCCCTTCCACAGCGCCAGAGCTTCCCTGGCTGGCTGACTGCACGGTGCTGTCTGGCAGAGCTGAGGACCAGCCATCCACAGCACAGCTCGGAGGGCTCTGCGGCGCACGCACCACACAGTCGGCAGGCGCCGGGAGCAGGCTCCGAGCCCAGGGGCCACCCCAGGGCCTGGCTCACAGCCCCAGCCCGATTGGAGCCGACACCAGGTGCAGAGAGAGTGAGGAGCACGGGCAGCTGGCCACTAGGGCAGGGGAGAGGAACGAGCAGGGTGCAGTGGAGCCACCGCCTGGAAACAGACCTCTGCCCCACCAGGAAACGGCCCCAGGAAACAGCACACACCCGCCTGGGCTCCTGCCAGCCTGCCGCAAGGCCCAGGACACACAACACCTGAGCCACAGTGCTGGCCCCAAAACAGAGAGCAAACAACTCAGAAAGGAAGGGGTGTTCCTCCGCCGCGCTGAGAAAGGAGAGGCCCCGCAAGCACGAGGCACAGTGGCAAGGGCACCAGCCCTCCCTCCCTTTCTCCCTGAAGCCAGGGCTGAGACACCCCTCCCCACCTGGCTGGGTTGGGCCAGCCACCCTGAGAACAACTCTAAGCCATCCAACTAGTATGGCCCGTGGCACCTTCACTGAGACACTGGGGCCACAGACTCCCTGTCTCTATCTCCTCCACCCATCCAGGAGACATAGTGAACGTGCATAAAGTCTCTAAGGCTGCAGCCACTATGTAGCCATGAGGATGGTCAACCTGAGTCTAGCCGACCAGGGATAAGATAGTGATAGGAGCCAGTAAATCCCATTATAATTTGAGCCTCTGTGTCGGGGTCTCTGCTGCCCCATCCACAGCTGCCTTACTGATCTAGAATATGGTACCCAGGGTAGCTCGTTGCCACAAAATCCCTGAAATACAGAAGAGGTGGGAAGGAGGGCAGCGGAGCCCAGGACTGGCAGGTGGGAGGCAGAAGGCCTGGGGTCACAGACCAGCTGCCTGCCCAGGCCCAGCGCGGGGAGACAGGACAGAGGCAGGTATGAGCCGCCGCTGGAGGCCTTCAGTAGAGCCCTGCAAGAAAGAAGCCCATTCCGGCCGGGGCTAAAAGAGGAAGGAAGACGCAGTTTGCCAAGAGGCCTTCTCCCCTGCAAGCTGCCATGCAGACAAGCTGAGTGCTGGCAACCAGGCTCAAAAAGCCTAAGCCTTTGACCCCTCCTCGGAGAACTGACCACTTAAAGAGCTTGGAATCAAGCCCAGCACATAGGTGGGCCATAAGAACCATGAGGTTCGAGACTTTGCACGCCACACCGCGGCAGAGGCAGGCTGAGGGGCTCCGACAGTGCTAAGACGGGCAGACCAGCGCTTCCTGACCACACACCCTGCCCGACAGAGGGACAGCGGTGTCCACAGTGCACACATGCTACAGGTCAGCCAGAGAGCAGAGGGTACATCTCGGGGATTCCTGTGGGCGGGGCCACGCTCTGGGCCCAGGCAGGATTCAGGGGCACCGGTGAAGGAGAAATGAGGCTCCGTGGGCTGATGGTGAGAAGCGAATGAAGAATAACGGATATTAATAACTATTAAAATAAACAACGTGCCAAGCAGTTCTTATGTTGCCCAAGCACCTGCAAGGACAAGGACAGGTGGGAAAAGAGGGTGCCTGAGCACACGTTTTAGACCCCACGTGGCCCCGGGGCAAGACGTGGCACACAGGCACCCACGCAGCAGGGAGGGCGCCCAACTCCCAGCCTCTGTGCACACCACAATGCAACGGGCCTTCGTGGGCTGAGGCCACCGCCAGCCCACCAGTGGGAAGACCAGCCCTTTCCAGCCAAAGCCAGGCGGAGCTGCCACCGAGAGCGCCCAGCGCACGCTCTGCAGCACGACACCACCTGTGAACAGAGCGGAGCACCTGCCACTCCCGCCAGGCGCAGGGCCCTGCTACCACCTTCCCTGCTGTGCTCTGCGAGTGTGTGTGCACACGCGGGCATGTAACTGCCCACGTGTGCGTATGTGCATGCCTGCACACGCATCCACAGAGAGGCAGCGTGGCAGGATCTCACCCATCACCTTCACCCCACAGACAAAGCCGCCAAGCAAAGTCCTGCGACGGCAGCGTGCACACAGCTCCCGAAACAACTCTCAGGGTGGGCACTCTGTGGGCGGCCTCCACAGGGATGGCAGGCGGGCAGGCACCGTCAAACACACTGAGATAATGCTTCTCCTGGGATTGGCTTCCCAAGAAGGCCCTAAATGCTAAGGGCTTCCCAGGAAGGCCCTAAATGAGGTTCCTAAATGCTTCGGAACATCCTTCACATTCAGATCCAGGCCATCCAGAGACACCCTGTTTGGACTCGAGGACCTGCAGTTTTCTATCCTGTCCTGAGAAACGCCCAGGGTCAGTCGTAAGGTGTCCTGAAGTGTGTACAGAAACAGACGAGGGCTACAAGGAAGCCAGCAAGATGATCCTGACAGCCCCAGGGAGACGTTTTCAAAACACCCCAAGTACCTGCACGAGGACTACCAGAAATACCAGAAAACACACCTAATCTCAGGTGAGCGCAGCACCTGCCCCCTGCTCCTAGATGCACTGTGTGCTCACGCCTACTCAGAGTGGCCACTGGGGCCATTTACAAAGTGAGTTAAAAACAAAGAAAAATTGCAAACTGCATCTTCCCATCCCCCGAAAACAAACCAAGAACCCACAGGAGCCCCAGACACCCGTGGTGGCTCCCAGCCAGGCTCCTGGTTTGACAGCCCAGCCCGCACGGGCCAGCGTCGTCCCTGAGCCACGGTGGTAGGGGCACTTCTGCCCCCTTCTCTGCCAGCATGGCACAGGTTACCCACAGGGCCTGCTGCGCAGCTCCTGTGCACTCCGGGGTCTCAAACGAGGGAAACTGGGCTTTCCACCTGACTCCCCAGTAAGGGCTCCCCAAGTCGGGGGCAAGCGCACCCCCCCAGCTGCTGCGTCCCCAGATGCCAGGGGCTGCCCCCTTGCCACCCAGACCGACCTGCAGGCACACCCCGCAGGGGGTGGCGAGGCTCACACCAGGCGTGGGCTGCACAGGATTAAAGGCAGACACGAAAACGTGAGGGCTGTTCTTTATGGATGCAATACATTCCGTACGGGGTATAATAACCTCCCATGGGTTAAACAACTTTCTCCAACATTTCAATTTTAGAATCCTGGTTTTCTTCTTTCAATGCAAGTTCAATATTGAGCCTAATCTCAAAACAAATTTTAAGTGAGGCCAAATTGCTGACATTTAGAAACACACCCACAACTAAAATAACTCAAGAAATCCCAGCGTCAGAGCTGTTCAGCTGCCAGCTCCTGGGAGCACCCCACAGCAGAGCCGTGTCTCTCAAGGACACGGAGCCCATGCTCTGCTCTCCCGCCAGAGTCTGACTGCTGCCGGGAACCACCTGGATGAACCAGAGACAGGAGCCTGAGGAGCACAGAGGTGCCACTGAGTCCAACGCAGCGTCCAGGCGGCCACGAGCCACCCCCACCCCTGCCCACAACACCCAGCGCCTCCCTGAGCCAGATGCGCCGTTGCTGCCAACATCGACCCACCGGCTGGCTAAACCCTGCCAGCCCACCTGGCCCATGTCCTCGCGCCCCTCCTGCTCCTCCCCTGGGCCTCAGCTCAAATGTCACTTCCTAGAGACACTGCTTGCCACCTGCCCCGGGGCAGCCAGCGGCCACCAGCACGTGGGCTCCAGAGGGAGGGACTCGGGTGCTGTTGTAGCCACGGCCCATCCCCCGGCTCCGCGCCAGGTGGGCACAGTCCCAGACTAACGTGTGAGAAGCAAAAACCCCGACGTGGAAGTACACGGTGTGGGGTGCAGGCGCTCACACAGAGTTCACCTTAGATGCAAACATAGTAATGCACCCAGGTAATGCACCCAGGACTAGGCTGTGGGATACCAGAGTCCTGCCCTTACATGCTGAGGAGCAGAAGCAACCACAGGGAAGGGAATCATGTGATACACGCCTGAAGAACCAAGACTGCCCGCGGGCATTCGGGGAGCCCCGGGGCCTGGGCCCCGACTTGGCCTTTGAGCTTCTGTCCGGGAGCAGGGGTCCTGCCTGGGCTGCCCCTGCTCCTTGGCTGCTCCTGGGGCCAAACCCCTTCCCACACCCGCCACCTTCCAAGGCCCCTGCAAGTTCTCTGGAGCCCAGCGCAACGTCCTCACCCCGGGTCCAAGGGTCGGCCTGCAGCTCTCAGACCACCGCCGGGCTGACGCCGTTTAGTGTTAAGACCAGCACTCTGGGGCAACAGGAGGACAGAGCAGACCCAGCAGAGCGCGTTCTGGCCACCTGGGAGGGCCCCCCGACACGAGGGTCCTGGGGTTGCATCGGTGGGAAAACCCACGCCAGGCCTCAGCACGTAACCCGGCTCCCCCAGCCTGTGGTCCCGTCAGCACAGGCAAGACAGCAGCTGCTCGACTGGACGGTCAAAGGAGGCGAGAACTATTTACTCAAAAAGAAAAACACTTAATGCTTAAAGTAACGAGTACAACTTTGTGTTTATTCTAATAAACATCCCGTTAGCTGCTTTCATGAAAAGGTAAATAATGACATCATTTGTGGGCTGTGCAGGCCCCTAGAGAGGACGACTGCAGGGTGGGAGGCGGACGGGGGTTTTGGGAGGGAGGTGGGGTACAGAGGACGACCCCCCAGCCTGGACCCCCTCCCTGGTGCGAGGCTGGGGACCTAGGTGTCTTCCTCTCCTTCCTTCCATCCAGGGCCAGGGCTGGGTCGAGAACCCACTAGAACCTGCAGCCCCACACCCAAAAGGAAAACCAGCTCACAGGTGCTGCCAGCACCAGGTCCAGGCCTCATTCTGAGCCGCCCTCTCCCTGCAGACAGCAGCTGAGCTGTGACCCTCGGAAAGCAACAGAAAGTGGTCCGGGGGCTGGGGAGGGATATGGCTCTGGCCTCTGGTGAGGGGACTGGAGAGAGATGGCCTCAGACCGCCGTCCCAGACACGGCACCCTCGCCTGGCCTCATCACGCAGCCCGACCTGCTCCAAGGACGGTCCTCAGAAGCTGAGCACATGCCAGGCAGAGCAGGGCAGAATCGGGCCACACGGGGCCACTGCGGGCTGGGTGGCACTGCGGGCTAGGTGGCACTGTGGGCTAGGGCTGGGTGGCACTGCAGGCTGGGCAGCACTGTGGGCTAGGGCTGGGTGGTGGCACTGAGGGCTGGGCGGCACTGCAGGTTGGGAGGCACTGTGGGCTGGTGGCACTGCAGACTAGGGCTGGGTGGCACTGCGGGCTGGGTGGCACTGTGGGCTGGGTGGCACTGCGGTGCAGGGGTGTGGTGCAGGAGGGTGAGGAACCGGGACTCCACAGCTCACAAGAGCAGCGCACTGATGGGTCAGACGAGCCCTCAGCAGCAAGCATAAGAGGCAACCACGCAAGGAACAGAAAGCCACGCAGCAGACAGCGTCACCAGGGCCGCCACACACGCCACGACCACCCAGTCCCGGCCACACGCACCACGCAGGAGCTCAGGGTGCCAGGAGCGGGCAAAGCTGCCGGAAAGGCTGCTCTGAGCGCCGACAGGGCATCAGTGAGCTGACTGTTTAAGTTCAGACTTGACTCCTCCTCGCCAGTGTAAACACTGCTTACAGAATTTCAAATAAACGTATCCACGGGAAAAGCCTAGAAGCGCACGCGCTCCAACGCCGTGGTTTGGTGAGGGAGGCGGGGCAGCACTTGCCGTTTCCCCTTTCCACTAGTTTCCGGATGACTGTGGACGTGGTTAGGTTGGTTTGGTTACTATTTTATAATTTTTGACCAGACTGACAGTGACGTATGGGCTCTGCCAGCGCCCTGACCCATGTACACTCGAGGGTGGCCGAGGCACTGTCAGGTCTGTGCCGTGATTTGCTGGCGTTTCCAGGGAGCACCTATCAGGTAAAAAGGAACATCATCCTCCCTTAGGCCAAAACCAGGTGCCGCCCAAATGCCGCAGGCAGGCATCAGGAGATCCTTCAGAAACCTGCACACACCAGGCCAGCGACGGACACGTAGGCGTTTCTATAAAGCATAGAAGGTCCCAACAGCTGGGCAAGGAGCCTGGAATCCCAACTTTGTTAGAGTTTTAATCATCAACTTTTTGGCCCTAAAGTTAACATTAAAACTTCCTAACGTGGGTTCTTTTTTTTTCGGACACAGAGTCTTGCTCTGTCACCCCAGGTAGAGTGCAGTGGTATCATCATAGCTCACTGCAACCTCAAACTCCTGAGCTCAAGTGATCCTCTTGCCTCAGCCTCCCGAGTAGCTGGAACTACAGGTGTGTGCCACCATGCCCAGCTAATTGTTTCTATTTTTAGTAGAGACAGGGTGTCGCTCTTGCTCAGGCTGGTCCCGAACTCCCAGGCTCAAGCGATCCTCCTGCCTCGGCCTCCCGGAGTGCTAGGATCCAAGGCGTGAGCCACCACACCCTGCCACCTAACGTGCTTTCAAGATTCCAGGAACCAAAATATCTCCATGCACGTGCTCCAGAGACACTTCATTTCTTGTACTGTAGATCCAGTATCATTTCCTTTCCAGACACACCCTGAATACCTAAGCCACTAGGGAAGGACCCCAGAAAGCACAGCCAGGCCCGTTCTCTGTCCCCCAGATGTGACCGCCCAGCCTGGAAGGCTCCTGACCACCAGCCACAGCCCCCCAGTTGCCTCTCGCCTCAAGGCTGAGGGGGACGGCCCCCTCAGAGCTTCAGGAACGTCACAGATGCCACCGTTCCAGACCCTTCAGAGGGAAAAATACTCTCCCTAAGACCCTGGTTCACCCCCCGTGCAAGGCCGCAGGAGACGTCAGTAACAGAGAGGGGCCCCGCCTGGCAGAGCTCACAGCAATGTGTGCACCACGACGTCTCCCAGAGCCTCAGCACCTACAAAGACGAGCCGTACGTGAAATAAACTCACCCTGTCTTTCTTTAAAAAAGCGCTTTCGTTCCGATTCTGGAGAGGGCTTGACAGATCAGCCACCGCGGACCAAGGGAGACACCCCGGCTCCCGCAGACCAAGGGGAGACGGAGACAGCTCCCCCAGCAAGAGCTTCCTCTGAATTTTGCCTGAGGTTTTAAAAGCTACAAAGAAAATCCAGGACACGCACATGAGCCCCGGACATGACCAGAGAGCTAACAAGCCGTGTCGCATCCCTCGTGAGAGCCAGATGCGTCGGAAAGAGCAGGCCAGATGCAACTCCACCCAGAACAGGGGCACCTGTGCTCTACGTGGAGAGCCGTCCGTGTGTGTCCTCAAGCCCCACCTTCCAACCAGGGCAGGGCGACACCGCAGCACCAGCACACCCTGTGGAGGCCACCGCAGAAACTGCCACGCCTCTGCGGGAAAGCCGTGTGACCGTAGGGCTGCCGCTCTGCGCAGAAGACCTCAGGCCAGAGTGCACCGGCTCCTGACCTGCCACCCACCCTGCACCAAGGGAGCTCTCGGCTGGGGAAGATACTCGGAATGGCCCCAAGGACTCCACGGCCAAAGCGTCTTCCCTTCAGCATTGGAACAGGCCCCAGGAGCCGTGAGGACACGGCTGGCCTCCGTGTGGAGGTCCCTGCAGGTCCCCAGCTTAGCCAAGTCACATCTTTCCTCGGCTATATTTTGGTGCCAGGCGTGACAGTCCCAGTGCCCGTGGGCAGGTCCCAGGAGGCCTCTGCAGAACGGCCCCGAGTTACTGCCTGCCAGGCTACAGCATCTCCCATCAGGACGCGTAGGCACAGGTGTCGAAAGACCCTGCGCGTCCAGCAACGGGCTCAGGCCCTACCCAACTGCCAGGACCGCAGCAGAGAGAGCGCAGTTGCAGTCCGCCTGCCTCCAGCCGCCAGTGGCCACGGCAGGCAGGGACACAGGAGCCAGCCGGGCGACATCCTGGCTCCTGTGCTACTGGCCCTGCGGCCTCACGCTGGGCCTGGTGTCTCCATCCATACAGGGGATGACCCAGCACACGCGTGCCAGGGCCGTGGGGAGGGCGAAGTGATGCCGTGCACGCACAGTCTTCACGTTAGCGCCTGGCACGTGAAGGACACCATGAACGTTAGTTATGCTTTTTATTAATCCAGCCAAGCTCCTTAATAGTTCATTTAGGCCAAAGCTGGTAGTTTTGTCATCGAGGGTCCAAAGAGACCCAGCACCACACAGGGTGGCAGTGGTTATGCGGCAGGGGCACCGGGGCCCGGACGGGGCAGGCCTCAGCTCTGACACGGGGACTGAGAGAAGCCCCTCCCACAGCGGGGCGAGGACAGGGCCCCGCAGGCCCAGCGCAGCAGAGAGAGTGGCAGGCCCGGCAGGCGTGAGGGGGATGGGGTGCCTTCCTGCACCAACGGCCCCTCTCCTCCACGCGGTGGGAGCGTCCAGGTCGGCTTTGCTGAGCAACCTCCCTATCTCTCTGGTCCTTGCCCATCCAGCACGTGCTGCGTCCCGGGGCTGCCAGTCAGGGCCAGGCCACCGGCCGAGCTGCGGCAGGGAGAGCCAGGCAGATGGGCGTGCACCGCCCCCTCTGGACCTGACTGGCAGCCAGGAGGTGTTTGGAGAAAGGCCTGGGTGGGGCAGGGTGGCGTCCCATCTTCATTCCTCAGCCCCCACTGGCCAGGACCACCGTGACGGCTGCTACCTAACCAGCATGGCACCGCCATGGTGGCAGCACGCAGAAAAGCAGCTTCCACACACCCACACGGCCAAGCCTCGGTGGTAGGACGACAACTCCAGCCGTCCCCGCCCCCAGCACCTGTCAGTATCCCAAACACACAGTCACTACTGCCTCCAAATGGCTTGGCTGGTCCCTTGTTTTTTTTGTTGGAGCACTGGAATTTTTGGAAAAATATGCAAGTATGTTGGTACTTAGAAAAATACAAGAATTTATTAGAAGCAGACAACCAAAATGAAGAGACAGTGACCAAACTGCCACACTCTCCCCATGAGTTCGCAGGTGACTCAGCACAAACGTCAGCACCAGGGCACGGGGGCCCTGGGACTGCGGGGAACAGCCTCAGAGACCAGGGACGGCCAGAGCGTCGTCCTCCCCTGCCACCCGTCCCCTTCCCCGAGCAGGTAAAGATGCTACGGCACATCCAAAGGAGACCTTCCACTCCACCCAAATGCAGCCCCTCAGCACGGCCAGAGCTGAAGTGGACGACACAAAGGTGCCCACAGGTGCGTCCTCAGAGGGGCCGGGGTTACCAGGTGAGTCTGAACGGTCGCGTGAAAGCTCACAGCTCAGACAGGGCAAATGTGCACTCACCAGTGAGGAAACACTGACAAGAAGATCACGTTATCATCACAGAACAAACCATGTGAAATAAAATTATTATTTTTAACCAGGGTATCAACAATCTAAAAGAAAAACACACAGAGTACAGAAATTCAGCACCATGCACTATATGGCTAGAGCTAACCAGACACGTTAAAATGAATTCACATGAATATTTAGAAGAATTTCAAGAAAAGAACATGGCACTGCAGTCTGTATCTACTCCTCACCTTGGCAAATTCATGTAGTAAATTTACATGTTTTTGGCAATAAAATTTCAGCCCTTAGTAACTGAGCCTCAACTGTTTCACAAAAACTCTTAATAATCTACTTCAAATGGAAAACTTGAGGCTTTAATTAAAGACAGATTAATAATTCTGTTGATCTCCACTAAGCACTTCTGAAGTATTACAAGGAACTTTACTGCCAGAGCTCCTGAAAACGGCTCCCAGAGAAAGCAGCACAGGAAGACTCACCTGGATCACGCACAGATGGCACCAGATGAACACCAGGAAGAATGTCTGATGTTTCAGCCAAAAGCTTTAAAAATTTCTGCCAGATGCGGTACTTGAGCACTAAGTGATCGATTCAAAAAAGGGCAGCTTATAATTCACACCAAATCTTTCCTGAATTAACTCTGCGTTTAGAGAGAATTAAATAATGTGTTTTAAATCACTGAGTGTTGAAATAAGAAGCTGGCGTCAGCGGGACTTCAGGCCAGGGGTGCAAAAGCAGCTGCAGAGCCACACCAAGCCTGCGCGTCCACACGGACACTGCAACCGTCCGAAAGGAGCGTCTCCCGAGATCAGCCGCAACACAGGCTGCCCGAGGGCAAGGCCCGGCTCTGTCCTGCTCCCCCGCCTCTCCCCAGAGCCCAGGACGGGGCCTGGGACAACAGACTCGCAAATATTTGCGGGATGAACTTACTGAACTTCTCCATTATGACTCTGGGTGTTGCATGTGTGAGTGTTGCGTGTACACAAGTGCGTGTACATGAGTGTGCGTGTGCATGCACATATGCTGTCTGTGTACTAAGAAGGGCCTTCTCCATGCCAAGACATTTCTTTTCATTCTTTTCGGACTTTTTCTGTTTCTTTTTTTCTTTTTTATATTTACTATATTTTATCTATTTTCAGATGCAAATTTTCCTCATTTCTGAAATCAAGATACAGCTTACCAAAGACAGTCTCTTAACTATATTTTGCCAGTGGTTTACTGTTTCCTTTCTGAGAAACTAGAAGATAACGGCGTGTCATACAACTGACAGTCTCTCAGACGATAAAATTCAGTGAGTCTGTGACCCACTCAGAATTCATCTGCTGTAAGGACTGAGAAGGGGATTCAGCTTCCTTTTTTCACCAAGGCCCCCCACTGTTCCAAAAAAAAACACTCAGGGAGCAAACTGTCTTCCCTGACACCAATGCAAAGTCCCAGAGGCTTCCGGTTCTAACAGGCCCACTGACCTGCGTCTCAGGCCGCTCTGAGCCTCTCTGCCTGCCACGGCTTTACGATGCGTTTACTGCCTGCTAACGCCTCCCTCCTGTCCTACTGCCTCTCAGGATTTTCCTGGCTGCTGCTTGAAGTTCGTTTGCCCATGAAAACTTTAAAATCAGCCCGTCAAATCCCAAAACAGCCCCGTGCAGGTCTGAAAGGACACCGCTGGTAGTCCAGGGGAAGGAGCCCAGGTGCGTGCAGATACCAATGTGCCCAGCCCAGGAGGTGAACCAGGGGTCACCTGAGCCCCTGCAGGTGTGTGACGGGGGCGAGCAGCAGCTCAGCACTGGACAAGGCGCAGGGGTACTCTGTCGCACCTCGTGGCAAGAGCCCCCGTAGGAAGCCCGCACAAGCCACTGTGCCCAGACCCTGGTCTCCAAACATCCATCTCCTACACACAGAACCAGGGCTCCTTGGAGAACTGGCTGGGGCAGGGGAGATGCCAGGTGAGCCTGAGGAGACTCGTAGCGCCAGAGCAAGTACTCGAAAAACAACAGGACGCGCCTGACCTGGGCGCCTGCCTGAAAGACTCCCGTGGCCTCAGCTGGAGCAACGTGAGCAACAAGACGACCACGGCCTCAGGTCAAAACCCAAGGAGTAAAGTCAGTCTCCACGAGTGCATGCTGCTGGAAATCAGTGACTGAGCAGACAGATAGGTGGGGAGAGACAAACCCTCCTTACAGAAGAACCCAGGTAACACACGCCGCCAGGTGGAGCCTAATCCCCTTCCCCGGGAGTGGAGGCGGACCTGGGGACCCGCTCCAGTGACCGGAGTAGGGACGGGTAGACGGCCTGGACAGCGGGGAGGCTGCAGACACCACCCACCCAAGCGCAGAGGGCAGCATCACTGGTGCTGAGGGACGAGGACTCTGCTGCCCTGAGGGGACGGGGTAATAGGGGCACCTCACCTCTGCACCTTCTTCCAAAAACCCATGACCCCAGTCTGGTCACAGGAAGACACCAGGCAAACCCAAACCAAGGGGTGCTGGACAGAACACCTGGCCAGGCGGCACGGTGCCTCGGGCCTGCAGTCCCAGCACCTTGGGAGGTAGAGGCAGAAGGATCGCTCGAGGAGCATGGATGCCGACGTGACTGCACTCCGGCCCAGCAACAGAGCAAAACCCTGTCTAGCATCACAGACACAAGAAACTGCCACAGACCGGAGCAGCCAAGGAGACAGGACGAGCAGCGTGGCGCTCTGAAGGGACCTGGGGCGGAACACGGGCGTTCGTGGAAAAGCTGACACAACCCTTATCACACCGTGTTAAGTAGGCCTTAAAAAACACTGGCAAAACCCAAATAAAGTGCGGTCAAAGCAGTGAGCCAGCAGTGATGCCCAGTTCCGACAAACATACGACGGTTACCTAAGATGTTCCTACTGCGGGAACACAGGAATCCAACCTAAAGACTTTCCTAAACAAAAAGGCTTTTACAAGTTGCCCAAGGAAAGGGCGGGTTTTGTCTGGGTTGTTTGGGGATTGCTGCGTGCTTGCTTCCTGCCTTTGCAGAGAGCGCTGAGAGTCTGACAGCAGCACCTGAGAGGAACAGTGTCACCTGCACAGGTGAGTGCAGGGGACAGCAGAAGGGAAGAGCTGGCTCCTCCACCTTCCAGGACAGTGACAACCAAACAGCTGTGACTCTGACCCACGCCGCAGGCTGACACCACGTGCTTCCCAGAGGTCAGACCTGGAGACGAGCCGCGGTGGCTGGCTCTGAACCACTGAGTCTCCGCGTTCCATCCCAGTCCCGTCCTCTTTCTGTGTCGAAGTTGTCTTCCTACAGCCATCATGTTCTTAAGTTTATGCCCACACATCTTACTTTCACAAACGGGGTCTCTGTTGTTGGGTGTAAGGAATGTTATCGACTTTATGTAATTAATGAATTCTTTTATTGTATACTGTATGTTTTCAGTAGATTCTCTGGCGCTTTCTAGAGGCGTAACCCGACTCACACCGTCTCCTCATTCCATATTCAATATTCGCACTTGTCTTTCTCTTTCCTCATGGCTAACTGCACTATCTAGAGCCTCTGGAACTATGTTAAACCACCACATTTATACAGAATATTTCTGTCTTGCCCCCAGCTCTAATGGAAATGTTTGATTTCCGTGTTTTAAAATCATATTATAGAAATAGCTACAACTTTTAATTGTACTAAGAAAAATCATTTTTTGCTAGGTGCAGTGGCTCACGCCTATAATCCCAGCACTTTGGGAGACCAAGCTGGGAAGATCCCTGGAAGCCAGGAGTTCAAGACCTGCCGGGGCAACACAGCAAGACCCCATCTCTACAAAAAAGTTTAAACATTAGCTGGGTGTAGAGGTGCACACCTGTAGTCCCAGCTACTCAGGAGGCTGGGGCAGGAGGACGCCCAGGAGTGTGAGTCTTTCCACTCACACAGCAGGTGCTCAACACACATCTGCTGGGTGGATAAACAACCCCATGGAACGTCGCTGCACCCACTTCCAGGAGCTACAAACAGGGCCCAGCAGCCTCTGGCAGAGCCTGGGGACCCAGAAATTCCCCCTTTCCACCCCACTCCCATCTGGAGGTGTATATTTTTAATCATAAATTTCCAACCACTTAAAATATACTCTTGATATGTATACACGTCTATGCCAAATAATACCAGAAATGTCAGAAATTACTCTCAATTACGAGCACGATTTTCCCAGCCCTCGACTGAGAACGAGCGCAAGAACTGAACAGGCAGCCAGCAGGAGGGGGACGCAGCCCGGGAGGCGCGGAAGGACTCTGGGAAGGACACCAGCGGCAAGGAAACCACGGGTCCCACAGCCGCCCAGCAGGCAGGGCCTCAAACCCGTCCGAGATGTGTTCAAGACACGTAGTCCCTGAACTGGGATGAAGCAATAAGTCCCATTCCTACATAAGATCAGTAAAGACTTCTGGGGACAAACCACCTCCCCTGCCCAGGACCACCTGCTGCCCAAGGCCCAGCTACTGTCCTCCCACTAAGGATGGCAGCCACGCCAACACAGGTCCCCCACCTTTCCCCAAACACGCAGAGATGGCAGCCACACACGGCAAGAAGACTCACGAAGCAAGAAAAGCAAGAAGAGGAGGCGGCCACAGCCGCGCCGCCCGACCACACCCCCGAAAGCATCACCCACGTGGCAGCCTCTCGCCAGCAGGTGATGCTCCTGAGCTCGCAGCTGGACGCATCCTAGTTGATGACGATGGCAACCAGTCTGATCCCTATGGCAGAAGCAGCCCAGTGAGCTTGCAGACACAGCCTGGGCCCAGCCTCCTGGTCCAGTGATGAACCGATGCGGCTTTCCTCCCCTGCCCTGACTCAGCCACCAGCAGGCGGGGGCCACGAGGTGGACACGGGGCCACCCTGGGAGAGGATGCACATCCTTAGCAACTGGCCAAAACTACAGACAGTAAACCATTGTAACCGTGATAAATACTAGTTACTAACACAGTAACTGCCATGTGAGTTGTATTTAACTCACACCAGCTTTGAGCCCGGGGCCTCGTGAAACATATGTAACTCACACGTCTCTTCATCTAGGGAGCCGCGTGAACTATTTTTCAAGTTGCCTATAACTCACCCCCCCACAAAACAATAAAAAATAACACATTTTCCATTAAGTTAGAAAGGATCGTTTTGTTTTCAAAGTTTTTATTCTATTTTCGTAATAAAACACCATGGACCCAAGGACAACTTTTTTCCTACTGGGGCAGTCAGTGTGCTACAGCCCCCACTGGGTATGTCTGACCAGCAATCACAGCAAAAACCAATAAAACCAACCGTGTGTGTTGGGGGTGAATTTAGGGTTTGTTCTCCTTTCTTTCCATTTTCTGGTCTAATTTTTCTGCAGGACACCCACTCGCACTTCACTTTCCGGTAGCAGTCCTGAGAAAGGAATTCCTTTTGGTTTTGAAGTTATTCAGTACAGCAACCGACAATCGTGATCTTTTCAAACACGCCTGCTACTCGCCGTTACTTCTCCTGCCCTGCACACACCCCACGTTCACGTAACACGCCGCACAGCCCGTGCCCCTCACACTCCTGAAGGGGGAGTGCGTTGTTTCCTCGGCTGACACACTCGCTGCGTTCACACCCGAGACCTGATCTCAGAAAGGCTCAAGCAGCGCTCAGCAGACGGGGGGCCGACGGGGTCTACGCACCCCACAAAGCAGGGCTCCGTCCTGAGACCCGGCACCCCCGACAGCTCATCTGAGACCCTCAGCAAGGCCAGAACCAGCCCTGTGGGCCGTGAGGGTGCAAAGCAACCATGACACTAGGTGTGACCTGAGCCAGCTCTGCAGCCACCAAGTGTGGCCACTTCAGGGCCCAGCTTCACGGCCCCGGACTCTGAGCAAACCCCAGTCTTCTCCAGGTCTTTCCAACCCCCAAATTCAGACCACTGCCATCGTCACCAGTCCACTCTCTACTCTAGGGTGGGCGTCTGGCAAACGTTTTAGATAGAAGACATGCACGTAAATCAAAAAGTAAGTCAAGTGATCAAAATACGTTACCAGACGTCAAAAGGTTGAGGGGTCACGTGCGCCCACACCACTCCCCACAGCATGGTGTCCTGGAAGGACCACGCCCCCCTGCAGGGCAGCTGGAGCACAGGCAGGGGGCAGGGACCCCACCATCGTGTGCCCCTCCCTCTGGCTGCAGGGACAGTGCTTTGCTGTGGGCACCGGGCCCAAGTGGCTCCAGACAGGCCAATGACCCTGCCTTTGAGAAGCCCCTTCCCCACCACAGGGGGTGCACAGGGGCCGTCAGCCCTGCAGCCACCCGGCCACCCACGTGGGCCTCACCGTCCACTCCACACCTGCCAGGTCCTACCAGCCTCCTTCCACCTCCCTCATCCACCAATAAGCCCAAAGAGCTGTCCCTACACCCTACAGGGCCCAGTGGCACTCTCTGATCCTGTCCTCACCTGCCCCTGGCCCCTCTGCCTGGCGGGTGCATGGCACTGCCTCTCCCTGGCCTCCTCTGGCTCTGGCCCAGGAGGGCGCCACCTCCCAGCAGCCCTCCCGGCAGCGCTAGCTCCTGGTGGCCGCTCTGCTCTCTGCAACTGGGCTCTGGGCGTTTGCCCTGTGCCCCCAGGGGGGCCATTCCTCAAGGCTGGGGACTGCCACCGTCCCCACATGGAAGGGGCCCCAAGTCAGTGCTGGCTGGCACCATATACTCAAAAACCAAACTAAGGCACTGCATATCGTCAGTGTGACTGCTCTTTGTGAATACTTTCCAGAAGGTTCTATCTGGCTCCCAGGGAAACCAGATCAAACAGGCAGAGGGAGAGCCCAGGCAGAGGAGAGGGAGCAGAGGGACAGGGCCCAGCCTGGGAGTGTAGGGCAGAAACGAGGCTCCCGGAGAACCATGGAAAGATCACGCCCAGCAGACCACCCTCCTACAGACCACCCTTCTGCAGACCGCCCCCTGCAGACCACCCCCTCTGCAAACCACCCCTGCAGACCGGAGATTTTGAAGGACGGGAAGGACAGAGGGGACGGTAGCAGGCACCAGCAGGGTCCCACACTCTCTGCCAGAACCTTCCTTCTTTCAGACACCTCAGAAAGGTCCCACACGGGCTGTCAAGAGCCCAGCCTCCGTCTCCTGTCCACTCCCTCCATGTTACAGCAGCATGCCGAGACCGGACCTACGCAGCTGGGGCTCTGTGTCTGCCACCTGCGAGCTCAAAGACACTCGGCAGCCTTCACCTGTGACTCGGCCAGGACGGAGAAGCAGCCAGGGCGCCATGATCAACGTCTAGAGCCTAGACGCCCCAGCTGAATTGCATGACGTGCCCCTGGCCCTGGACCTGGGATTTGTCTGAGCCTCCTGTGAGCCTCATGTGAGACCAGGGTCTCTAGCTGCCTCACCTATGCCAGGACAGAGCAGGGCCTGGGCACAATTGGCCACGCCAGCCACCACGGCCACGCGGCGTCCCAGGCAGGCTCAGCTCCCGTTTCCCATCTGGCAGCAGCCCCAAGGGCCAACCCGTCCTTACTTCTCCAACCGGCTCTGGGCCTCCGAGCCTTCAGCACCCAGGAGGCCATCTGTGGTGTCCACGGCCTGCATGTCTCTGGGTGCCCTGAGCCGCCTGAGTCACTGAGTGGATCCCCTCATTACCTCTGAGCCCGGAGCCAGGGCTGCTCAGGGACCAGAGCAGGAAGCCGCTGCCAGTGCACATGGCGCTCTGCCTGTGAGGGTGGGACACCCCCAGACACGGCCACCTCCAGCTGTGGGGCAACGGAGGGACGCCCTGCCAAGCACCTTCAACAAGTCCAGGTGGACCAGGGCTCAGGCCTATGGGCTCCCAGGGCCACCTTGGGCCCCTCTGCCCATACCCCCACCCCACATGCTCCCCCTCCCCCTCCTCAGCTCTCCAGGCTGCAGCCAGAGGATGTCTTGGCTCTGCACCCTGCAATCTCCCTGTCCCCTTTCCCCAGCCTTCACCCTTCCTCCCCCCATGTGGCCCTCCCCTGAGCCCTGCCAAGGCCTGAAGCTGCAGACACCCCCCCGCTGAGACAAGCCAATCCCAAGGGGTCAGGCTGGGCAAGCAGCCCTAGTGGGGGCCATTCCCAGTGCCCCACCCCACCCCACCACTGTGCCCAGCAGAGGCAGAGAAATTCTTCAGAGATCCTGACCCGGTAGAGTGCTGGGTGCCCAGGCAGGCGGAGGCCCTGGGGGTTTGCCTCTGGGTGAGGCACTCAGAGTACTTCCTACACCAGTAAATACTCCACTAAACACTCAGGCGTGGGGCACGCAGCCCTCAAACACAGGCCCCCTTTGTCCTGGCCTCCCCCGGCACCTGCAGACTCAGTGCAGCAGCCACAGGGGACCTGGAACCCCCGAGGGGCGATCGCAGGCTGACCCAAGTGCAGCGCAGAGCTCCTGCTGCAGGAACTCCCCAGAACCCCCAAGTGCTTCTCCTGGGCCGAATATGTAGGTGAGACGTAGCCTTGGTGATGGTCTCGTCCAAATCTGTCCCCCAGGGGAGCTGCTTTTATTTCCCTGCTGGTCACTCCCGTCCCCCCAGCCCCCACCCAGCCTAGGCCTTCCACCTGGACGCAGCTCGCAGCACGCACCCCTCGGCTTTAGCCGCAGGGGCGGTGAGGTCGTTACAGCAAACAGGAAGTTGCAGCAGATCTGACAACTGTCAGTGACAAAGGAGAAAACAAGGCAGAGCGCGTGTCCTCACAAGTCTGTGTGTCGCTTGGACAGACGTCGCTGACAGAACGAGAGCCCTCACCTACCCCAAATCACACACAGCAGCCGCGTGCTCCTCACTCAGGCTGGAAGCAAGTGCCCACGACACACTCCAACAAGGGCCTGGGGCCCCGGGACCACCCAGAGGGACTCCCTGGGCTGGGTGGGTGGGTCTGTCCACTGACCCTTCAGTGTCCTTCCAGTACAACAGCTCCCGAGGCTCCGGGAGACTTGCAGGACGGTGGCTGAAGCAGCAGCCAGCAGGGCCAGGTCTCAGCTTCACACACAGGCTCGCCACAGTCAGAGCACTGCGGCCAGGGGACAGTGTCCATTCCAACATTTCACAGGGCCAGCAGGTGACAACTGACAGTCACCCAAAAGCCCGAAAGCCAGGCCAGGGAGGGTGCTCGGGGCTGGAGTCGGGGCTGCTGCCCACCAGGCTCATCCTCGGGACCGCATCCACCCTTGTCTGCTCTGAGAACCTCAGGGCAGCCCTTCCAGGCCCCTCCTGGTGGCCGCAGAGTCCCCAAGCATGGCCAGGCCCAAGCCTGGAGGGCTGCACACCCAAGGACCACCACAAAGGCCAACTGCTGTGGGTGCCGGCGGGTGGGCAAAGAGACAACCACTGGGAGGGGCAAAATGCGAGCCGGCTCGGTGGCTCACACCTGTGGTCCCAGCACTTGGGACGCAGAGGTGGTGGGAGGACACTTGATCACAGAAATTCGAGGCTGAGTGAGCTGTGATGACGCCACTGCACTCCAGCCTGGGCAACAGAGAGACCCTGTCTCAAAAAATAACTAACTACATAAAAAACAGCCCCTGCCACGTTGAGGGTCTGACAGGCCAGGCCACAGTAGGTGGAACAAGGCCAGCAAACACGGCCCCTCGGTGCCTGGCGGCCCGTCACCCCCACATCTCACACAATGTCAGTGTTCCCCCAAGTGGAGAAACAGGAGCAAGTTAGCGTCTCCTGCCCTAACACTGAAATGGCTGGACTGCCCCAGCGCTGTTCATCACCCCAGCCGTCCCGCAGACATGTCCTGCGGCCAGTGAGCCTGGGCCAGGACAGCCCACCTGCCCACCTGCCCACTGAGAAGTCTGAACCCTCGGCTCGTGGCCAGGTGCTTCCAGTACAGCCTCAAGTAACGCAGCTGCCAGTTCATGGGGATTCTCTGCCGGAGGAGGCTGCTTCTCCCCTAGCAGGTGCCACCCCAGGTGAGGCACCCGTGGAATAACAGCGTCCAGCACACTGACCACACGGCCGGCCCCAGGCAACTGAGGGCCTCGCCCACGTGGACGTGTCACCATCGCAAACAGCAGCCCCCGTCCACTGGCGAAGGAGAAACGAGCTGTGCCGGCAGGCGGGAGAGCACCACGGCCAAGAGCACGCCGAGTGCGAACCCTGACAACACCGCATGGCACTGACCGAGAGAAGCCAGACACACGACAACCATGGACCGCACAGCTCTGCAACACGGAATCCCTGGCCAAGGCAAAACTCTAGAGACAGAGAGTGGAGAGGGGAGCAGGGCCGAGGAAGGCGGGCTCCGTGGGGAGGGAGCGTCCACAACTGAGTCCTGCTGATCTCAGGACGCTGTACGACCCTCAAATTCCACCTCAATAAAACGGCTAAAAGTGAAAGGAAAAAACAAACTAGAGCCCAGGAAGCCACAGAGCTTTCCACCGACCACCAAGAGCAGCTCTGACCGCACTTGTCCCCAGGGCGCCCGAGAGAGCAAGCACTGCCAACGCCAGCGTCACCCGTGCAGGGTGGCACAAGGCCCGGCCCAGCCTTGCAAGTCCGACTAACTAAAATGCCCCCTCCTCGGGTCCCCGTGACATTCTGACCGGCGACTGTGGCCCTGAGAGCCGCCAAGGCTCAGGGACCACCAGGCCCCCTTACAGCTCCATCCGTGCCCACCCTGCACCCACACCCACTGAGAACCCCAAATAAAGCCATCGCAGCCCCCCGCCCCTCGAGGCTGTGGGCACACCTGAGCACGCTGTGATGTGGCACTGCCATGCTGACAGCACGCGTGACAGGACAGAGACAAGAGCTGATTGACTCGGGGAGGGAAAGGGACACAGGGGCTGTGCCCGAAGGAGAGGAAGACTCTGCCTGCCTAGGCAAGGCGGCCAGGAGGAACCCTTGGAAAAAGGCCACTTAAGCAGGGCGCGAAGATGTGAAAAACGACGTCCTGTCCATGTGGCCGGCACTCAGGTGGGCCCAGGAGGGAACGGAGGTAAACCCAGGACTGCTGTGAAGCTTCCCAGGAGCCCCGGGCACCAGGCAGGCGGGAGCAGGTGGGAAGGGGCGTGGCAGCCACGCTGCAGAGGCAAGCTCCCCTCCGTTTACCACTAGCCACAGGTAAGCCCAGGCTCGCCGACTGGTTCATCAACCACCCAAGCAGCCCACGAGCGCTGCTCAGCCCCGGACCAGGCCCCGAGGACAGACGTGAAGGCGCGGCTACGGCCCCCCACCAAGTGGCCACACCAGGAAGAGGATGCGGGGAGACGCTCCGAGGAACACTGCCTGCCTGCACCAGCACCTCACCCTGCCCAACGGCCTGGGGCCTCAAAGCACTGGCCCCCGAGGTGCGATTCCTGCTCACTGACGCCCAGGCAGGCCGAGGTGAACCACCACCAGGGCCGCACGGCGGGTGAGAGCTGAGGCCCGCTCCCACTCCACGCGGACCCGGGGTGCAGCCTCTTGCTGGGCACCAAGGGCAGAATTCCCTGCCACGGAGACTCAGGCCAAAGCCACGTCTTCTGTTCTTAAACCTCCTCGGCTCCCAGGATGGGGACCAGCCACTCAGACAGCACGCAAGGAAGGGACCAGGAAAGGATGCCCCCGAGGCCCAGGACACGGGCCTGCAGGCCAGGACCCCTTGTGGACTCTGCTGCACAGCAAACAGGGACCACACTCAAGTCCACACACTGGATAACACCTGACCCAGGTCCAGGGTGGAGACAGGGGTGTAGATGGAGGAGGGGCAGGTCCAGTGTGGAGGCCGGAGCCAGGTGTAGACGGAAGTGGGGTAGGCCCAGTGAGGCTTGAGTGGGCTCTGCAGTGCCAGGAGCCCCCGGGCAGAGATGCCCTGGACAATCAGAGAGGCTGCAGTAAGGGCAGGACCCCAGGGCAGCCCTGCTAACCCCCCAGGGGCAGGGCAGAGGGAGTGCTCCCCCACCCTGTCCCCACCCACCCTGAAGAGGGTTCTTGTGCCCAAGAAGGCAACTGGCCAAGGTCCAGTGACCAACCAGTGGGTCACGACTCACTTCAAGTAACAGCTGACCCAGGCCCGTGCTCCCGGGGATGGGGTGAACCTATTCTCACTCACAGAAGGGAAAACATAACCAGAGGAGTGTCTGCTGCACCTGCAGTAACACCGGCCTGCTTTTCCGACACTCAGGGCCCGTCGCCGGCTGGGAAACCTCTTCCGCGCAGCACCAAGACTGGCCCTGGGACTGGGCACCCCACCACCCTGCCTGGCCCGGCACCAGCACCAGCCCAGCCCGTCAGGGCCTGGCCAGCCCCACATCGTCCTGCGTCGTGCAGCTACATGGCTACAGCCGAGCTCGGCCTCTGCAGACAGCGCAGCCACACGCGCCCCGCCCCCGACGTGCTGAGGGCGCAGCACAGCGGGCCCAGCGCCACTGCCGTCTCTCCAAGCAAGCCTTTCCAATGCGAAGTTTACACCATGTGAACAGCACAGGCACCACCATGCTCTCAGCACCCCTACGGCCACACAGGGCACAAACCTGACTAAAGCAGTCACGAGGTCCCCAGATGCTCCCAGAACAAGAGGCCCCGTAATGGTCGGAAACGCGTGAGTTCACAAAGCCACAGAACCACAAGGAATGCAGGGACCCCCACAGGCTCGGTGCACACAGGTGACCCCGAAATCCTCCGGCTCCAATTCACGCAAATTTTCCATGATTCCCTTTCCTGGATTAAAGCCTGACAGCAGAAGACAGCCCGGCGGTCCTCTCACTGCTTTTGCACTTGAGCTGTCTGGCTCACCGTGGAGATCGGAAGCCTGGACGGCTTTTTCCTCTGCGTCTGCGGGTTTGCAGGATTATCCCAAACCCTGCGGGGAGCCCCGACGACAGTTGGGGGTGAGACAGCTCAGCATCACCCTTTCTGAAGAGTCCAGTGAAAAGTAACCCCACTTCTCAGATTTAAATGCACCCTCAAAACTGATCTGCTCTCCCAAGGAGAGCCTGGAGGGGCCTGCGGCTCAGAGTCCACTCCCTGCGCTCTGCGTGTCCACCCCCGCCAGCAGAGGGGCGCGGGCAGGCTCCAGCTGCAGCGGGAGGAGCGTCCAGGGGCCTAGCCCGCCCCCAAGGCAGCACCCGCAGCCGGGCCAGGGCGGGCCGTCGGGCCTCGGGGCCTCTGGGCACAGCTCCTCTCCCCACCATTCCTGGAGAGTCCCAAGTGTCCCAGTGAGCTCAAGTGAGCAGAAGGTGGAACTCAAATCACATTCATGCCTGCTTTGGGGACAGCGTGCCTTCTCCCTGCCACCTCTCCTCCTATTCCAGTGAGCGCACCACAAAGGCACGCCGGGAACAGTAGGGAAGCACAGCGTGAGCAGAGAGCTGAGAAGCAGGTGGGCTGCAGGGCCCAAGAGGGGCGCCAAGCAGCCACCTGCCTGGCCCCATTGCTGGATGGAGCCCACCTGCCACCAGGAGCCACTCTGAGGCTGCCACTGAGGGAGCCCTGCTGCTCAGAGACACGCGGCTCCCCCCCAATGCAGCCGCCCCACTGCTCCCTTCAGCTCCTGTCCGTCAAAGCCTTCCCCCTGCACCCCAATCCTTCCCCCTGCACCCTGGCCCCTGCACGGAGGGCTCTGAAAGGGCACTTGGCCTGGGTCTGGGTTCTGCAACTTCCAAATTGGACCCAGCAAGTCCATGGAAACGCCCCCAGCGCGGCCTCTTCCCCGAAACCATCACCAAGCAGAGACCTCTGGGAGCAGCGCCAGCCCCTCCTCCTCGCTTCGCCTGCTGCGAGAGGAGGACACGTGGGCCCTGCTCTCCACGTGGAGGGGGACTTCGTGGCGACACCAGCCAGAGGGGACTTCTCAGAGCAGTCCGGGTGGAGAGGCAGTGGACACAAACCCAAGTGTGAATACTCTCACAGGGCTGTCCAACAGATCAAAGCAGGAGCAGCATTTAATATTTCAAATCAAAGAAGCCCCACTCCGGCCCCCAGAAATCTAAACTCTCTCCTCAGCAGCTCTGGCGGTGACAAAAACAGGAACACATGGAGGATGGGAGTTGGTGAGCAGAGAACAGAGGCCGAGTCCACAACCACGCCAGCAGCACAGCCGGGGAAACAGGTAATCGCCGGGCTCACATCAACGTGCCAAACACCGCCAAGGGCAGAGCCAAAGCGCTGTCTGCGAGGGGGAGGCGGAGTTCAGGCTGTGACCTGTAATCAGCCAGAACCTGGACTCAGTTAATCCCACCGCCCTGGGGGACGAGAAGACCCCCAAGTTATTAACTCAAACTCGGGCAAACAGACCACAACTGTCATAGAGAAACTGTACGGAGATTTCAGGTCAGAGGCAGTAACGGCAAAAAAAGAAAGAAAATGGTGAGCTGCGTCCAGCCTCCGGCCATCGCAGAAGGACCAGGGGCCTCAGGGAGCCCACCCTGCGCCCAGGACCAGGAGAGAGGCCGCTTACAAAATGAGGAAGCCCCAGACCTCCTGCGCAAGAGTGCGGCTCCACACTGGCTTCCCCAGAGGCCCCTGCACGCTGCCTCCCAGCCGAGCTCTTCTCCCCGACCGCAGCACCGTGCAGAGAGGGCACTTAGAACCATCGGGGTGACGTTCCAGGAAGTGAGTGTGGCCAGAGGCGAGTGGCCCGGGGTGGCCCAGGGTGCTGACACCGAGAGGCGTGGCGAGGAAAACCAATGGCACGGCGTCCGGAAAGCCAAGGAAAAGGTCTTTGAGAAAAGACGAATAACAACAAGTGCTGGGGAGGACACTGCTGGTGGGAGGTCACGGTCAGGTCCTCACGGGGTTAAACATGGAGTTACCACGGCACGGCCAGCAATCCTGGGACCGGGCACAGCGAACAGAACTGAAAACGTGTCACCGCAGCACTCAGGCAAGCGTCCACAGCAACACTGCTCACAGCTACCAGAAAGCAGGAAGAGCCAAAACCCATCGACGCGGGAATGAAAAGCAAGACGCGTCACATCACACCACGAATGTCACTCAGCCGTAAAGAGGGAGGGAGGCTGGCGCAGGCTGCACCGTGGATGCACCTGGCAAACGCTGTGCCCAGTGGAAGACCCCATATGCAAAGGGCTCTCGGGATCCCTGTCGGGATCTAGGCAAATCCACGGAACGGGGCGTGGACTGGTGGCTGCTGGGCTGGGGTGTCGTTGGCGGGGGATTACGCATATAGGGTCTCCTCTGAGGGATAAAAACGTTCTAAACTGACTGTGCTGACAGTTGCCGGCCCAGTGCATGCACCATAAACTGACGAGCCGCACCCTTAAAGCGGGAGAGTACCGCGTGTGGACTCTGCCTTGGCAAAGCCGTTACCAGACGAAGTCCTGGAACAGGAGTCCACAGAGCCAGGACAGAGGATGTCACTGGGCACTGCCCGCATGGGGCCCCTGTGACGGGCTGAGGCCGGGGGACTGCTAGGAGCAGAGAGAGGACACTTAGTAGGGCTGGAGGAGATGGGGCTTCAGCGTCTTCAAGGTGGGAGAAACTGTAGCACCCTGGATGCTGACAGAACCATCTAGAAACAAGGGCAACACTGAAGTCCCAGGAGAGAGGGGCACCCACCCTGAGGCCGCCCGCCTTACACTCTCGGGACTCAGGAGCACCTGCGGGTGGGAAGGCCCTCAGGTCCCTGCTGGTGGCCCTTTGCCTGGCCCACTCCACGGGTGTGCGGCAGGCCTGGCCAGGTGGAGGGACCGAGCAGACACCCCGGAGCCAGCTGTGCTCTCGGGACCCTACGGCTGGCCTAAGTCTCCTCCCTGAAAAACTTCCTGACTGTGTAGGGGTGGGACTGAGCTCTGAAACCACAGTCGGCTAGAGTTCACCTTCACCTTGTCGGTTCACCCCGAATAAAAACACAAGGCAGCAAAGGCCAGAGACCTCGCTTGTCAAACCTGCCGCAGCAAGCGAAAGAGGCAGGCGTGGACCCCCGGCCAGCCCTTGGCAGTGGCAGCAGGAGTCCAATTTGGGAACGAAAGAGCTGCCACAAGGCTCACTGAGGGTGGCCCCCAGGTGCTGTAATAAACCTGGGAGGGGCACGGGCACCCCCAGCCACTTCTAGGCCCAGGGGGATGTGCACGGAGGCATGGAGGGTCACCAGACAGAGGTCCCAGCATGTGGGCCAAGGAGACCTTCTCACAGGGTGACTGGGTCAAACTATTTTCACAGTACTACGAAGTGATTCCCTTCCCATTCTCTTTCCCTCCCCAGTGGGGGATGTGGGGGGTCGCAGAGGGCACGTGATGTGTGGAGGTGTCACCGCTCTGCCGCACACGTGGGCCATGTGTTCCTGTGCTCTGACGGCTCAGCTTCGACCTCCAACACGGCAAATGCGGGGAGTTAAACCCTACGTGAACAAGGACGCTCTGGGGTCCTCCGTAAGTCTCAGAACAGGAGGGACAGAGGTCTGAAGACCAACGTATTCTAAGGCATTTACCGCAACACCAGCTCTGACATCAAAGCATCAGAAGGAACCGGAAGGTTCCTCAGCAGGACAGCTCAGCAGACTGCAGCATGGCGTCCTGGGGATGCGATGAGGCCAGCAGTGGTGACGAGGAAGCAGAGGCTGCTGAACAAAACGTCATGTCAATCCCAGGGTGCTAAGGACAAACGATTCAGGTGCACACAGTCCAGGGGGTGACCTCCAGGTGGGGAGACGAGGGGGCTTCCTTGGGGGAGACGTTCAAACCTGCACAAAAGTGAACCACCTGTCCCTTGTGCACAAAAGGAAAACGGTGTCCATCACGGCCAGCACATCTGTCTCAGGTTCAGACACCTTCCTCCTGGGAACCGTGACCCCCAAGGAAGCAGCTGGTGCACTGGTCACTGTCGGAGCTGGGAGTTAGTTGGTTGCCGAGACGACAGAAGCAAAGGAGAGAGAATTCCTTCACGGGCCTCAGCCCCTTTGCGGAGCACATCCGGCAACAGGAGCACGTGTCTCGCAAAGGCAAACAGAGTCACAAAGCAGAGCTTCTGAAATCTAGTATTAATACAAACCAAAGAATTAAACAGTCCTTCCCCCAGGAACTCGCTTTCATAGGTCAATCGTCTATCCCACAAGCACCATAGCCCAAGCCCAGACCCAGGAAGGAGGCCCCGACCGGAAACGATTGACTGTTTCCACCTGGCGCCCCAGCTCCCACCCCTGGGGGCTGCGCCCCACACAGTAACAAACCTGACAGTAATAACCTTCTCCACTTACCCCTCACTCATGACACATCTTACAGGATTAACCTGCGTACTCTTTACCAAAACAGGTGTTCCTTCTAGGTGTAAACGGAAGGCAGAACTCCACAAGGCCTTACTTAGGAAGAGGAACAATGCAGGAGAACACGCTGCTCAACACAAGTGAATCAAGTTACCATTTTAACATCAACAGGGAGAAATGCGTGTATACAGCTGAAACCCAGCAAAAATGCTAGAACTCAGAATCAAAGATTACTGGAAAGAATGTTTGCACAGCAAAATTCTTTTCCCTTTGAGACTAAAATGCCCCAACAGGCTTCATTTTCCTGACATTTCTGAGGCTTTGAAGCCACAGCCAGTGGGTCTGAATCATCTGAACCAACCATGCTATAGCGACATGTTACTGGAGAGCCTAGAATAGAACGCTAAACACACAGGCACACACCCATGCAGGCACTTCTGCAGAAAATTGTCAAACACAAAACTAGATAAAGTTGCCGCAACAAAGTCCGTGGGAAAGGAGCTCATCTCCAGGTGAGTATGATACAGGTGCTCAGAAGTCAAAAAAAAAAAAGAGAACACAAAAATAGCGCCTACTTTTATTAACAAAAACCAAACCCAGCCTGGGCCCGAACTTAGCTTAATGACACACTGCGCCCATGCCTGCCGCCGGCAAAGACCCAGATCCTTCTCTGAAATCTAGAGCGTGCTTGTATCAGCGGCACACATCCATCACAACACTGGCACTGCACCAAGCCGTCCACCTCGGGAGGGGAGGGAGGGAGGTACGTGGCTCCACAGCTCCATCTGTGCCACTTGGAGCCGCATTCTGCTTTATTTGGGTTGGCAGTGTAAGCACCAACAGCGGGGTGGCACCGTGGCTGAGACGCTGAACTAGGGCAGCCTCGGCCTGCCTCTGGGAGCTCCCGGTGCACCCTGGGCCTGAGCTCCCTGTCTCCCCAGAGACGCCACCTAGGTTCAGGTGGGACTGCGGATTGGGCAGGGGCAGCCCTAGAAGGTGGAGGCCTCAGGCAGTTAGCATCCTTTTTCTGGCCTTGAAAAGCTTCTCTGAGTCTTTTTCTTTAATACATAAGAAATACAAAGTTCTCTGGGCTTTCAACACACTCCCCTTATTTAAGAACTAAAGAGATACTAAGTTACAGGGTACGATGAAGGTACCCTACACCAGGAGCCCTGCTCAGTCCACCACAGACAAGAGAGGCAAGCACCCAGGCTTATGGGGCCAAGGTCTGGGGCCCAGAGTGGAGGGCCCAGGATCAGAAGTCAGGAGGCAGGAGATGGGGTGTGGGGACCAGTGTTCAGGGTCCCAGGGCTCAAGGCCCAGATTTAGGTGCTAAGGTTTGGAATTTGGGGGTAGGAGTTTGGGATGGCGGCGTAGGGGGAGTTTGGGGTAGGGTCCAGGTTCAGGGGCCCAGGACAGGGGTTCAGGGCTAGGAGCTGGGGTTTGAGTTGAGATTCAGGGTTTAGGGTTGGGCTAGATTGGGTTTGGGGGGCAAGGGACCAAGTTTGAAGGCTGGGTTCTGAAGTTAGAATTCAGGGTTCAGGGACTCAAGACAGAGGTTTGAGGCCAAGGTTCCGCAGGTTCAGGACCAGGGTTGAAGACAGGGCCAGAGCCAGGGGTCTGGGGATGAGGGTTCAGGAATCAGAGGTGGGGCTGGGTTTGGGATCTGATGTCCACAGACTGGGTTTCTGGGGTCTGGGTTCCAGGGACCGTGAACATGGGTCAGCACTGGGATTCAAGGACTGGAGTTTTCCTGTCGGGATTTGAAGACAGGGTTCAGAGGCAAGGCTCTGGGATTAGGATTCAGTAGCCAGAGTTTGGAAGCTGGGGTTCCGGGATTCAGGGGCCCAGTCTTCAGGTTCCAGGGTTGAGATCAGGGCCGGGGACTGGGGTCTGGGGCTTGGGGGTCAGAGCAGGGGCATGGGGTTCTAGGCTCAAGGGTCAGGGTCTGGAGATTTAGGGTCTTGGGGTTCATGGTCCAGGATCCAGGGCTCAGAGTTTGGGGCTCTGGGCTCAGGGTTAAGGATCAGGGTCTGGGGTCCAGGGCCCAGATGTTCAAGGCCCAGGCTCAGGCAGGGTTCATGGCCCCGGTCCACAGGTTGGGGATCCCTCTGGGGGCCTGGGGCCCAGGGGTCCAGGGCCCGGGCTCAAGCAGGGTTCAGGGCCCGGGTCCGCGGGTTGCGGTGTGAGGTCCGTGGGGCCAGGGCCGGCTGACGGCCGGGGTCGGGGCCGGGGCCGGGTGAGGCCGGCCTGCGGCGGCCGCACTTACGTCGTCGAAGAGCGAGCCCACGTTGGCCGTGACCAGCAGGACCGCGGTGCCCGGGGCGGCCGCCTTCCCCGCCATCGTGCCGGGCGGCGCGGGCGCTGGGCAGGCGGCGCGGCGCTTCCTCCGGGGCCGGCGGGGTCTCGCGGGGCCGCGGCGTCAGCTGCGCCGGGGGGCGGCCCCGGGGCACATCGCGGGCCGGCGGCTCGGGCCGGGCCTGGCCGGGGCTCCGGCCTCGCGCTCGCTCGCTCGCGGCTCCGCGGCCCCGCGCTCGCTCGCCGCCGCCGCCGCCGCCGCGCCTCACAGCGGCCCGCGCGCAGCCATTAGCCCCGCCGGGAAAGTTCCCGCAGCCGCCGCGGACTCGGGCTGAGAGCGAGTCCCGCCCCGCGGAGCCGGGCCGGGCGGGGCCTGCGCGAGGGGCGGGGCCTGCGGGGCGGGGCGGGGCCTGCGCGGAGCCAGGGCCCGGGCGAGGCCGGAGCGCGGGGCGGGGCCTGCGCGGGGAGGCAGGGGCCCTGAGCGAAGGGCGGGGTCTGAGGATGGGCGGGGCCTGCGCGAAGCTGGGACGGGGCGGGATTTGGGCGGGGCGGGGAGGGGTGGGGCGGGGCCCGCGGGCCGAGGCGGGGCCTAAGCGGGGCGGGGTCTGCTCAGGGGCGGGGCGCGGGCCTGCGCGGGATGCGGCCTGAACGGAAGGAGTCCTGGCTGGGGGCGGGTCGTGGGCCCGCGTGGGGCGGGGCTTGATGGGACGGCGTGGCTTGTGTGGGCGGGCTCTGAGCGGGGGCGGGACCCGAGCTGCAGCGAGGCCTGCCTGGGGGCGGAGCGGAGCCTGCGCGAAGCCAGGAGCCTGGGCGGGGCCTGCTGGGAGGAGAGGCTCGCTAGGAGGCGGGGCCTCGAGCCTGGGCGGAGCCTGAGGACAGGGCCGGCCTACGGGGGCGGCCTGATCCCGGCCACTCCCTGGCTGCGCTCCTGTCAGTCAAGCAGGCGGGCCGTCCCGCCCCCGCGCCGCGGCTGCGCACAGACTCCGCCCTCTGCACTCCTATGACGTCACGGCCCGCGCTGTCGGCGCCTTTTAAAGGGGCCGTGTCCTCCTTTGCGCCGTGGTTCGGATGGGATCCCTGGCTCTGGGGCGGCCAGGTCCGGCTCCCTGGGAACAGCCGCGGGGTTCTGCAACTGCGGACGAGCTTGCTCGCGGGCAGGCCCCTGCGACGCCTCGCGCTCACGGGTCGCCTCAGTGTCTAGGGCTGCGCTGTGGGCAGTGGCAGGAACCGGGTTGATTCAGTGATGATCGCTCAACCTGCAGGTGCAGGTGTCACGCACGCGCGCTCACCCGAGCCCGTGGGCGCCGCGCTCGCGGCCCAGTGCTGGTTTGGTTCTGCCGGGACAGACTCACCGGCCCGCTTCCAGCCGCGCTCAGCTAGGCTCCCAGGAAATCAGTTCCCTTCAAGCCCACCTGGGTCCCGCCCGGCGGGGTCTGCGGGAAGGAATCGGGCTGAACAGCGCGGGTGGGTCCTGACCCGTCAGGACGCGCCTCCTCGTTGGCAGACCCCGAGAGCTGGAGCCTCCCACCCGGTCACGTGCGCACGAGAAAGGGGTCGGTGAGCGCGGTCCGGAGCCCTCGCTAGAAACCTGACCTGACGGGCGTCAAGCCTCGAGCTGCAGGAGCAACGTCGGTCACGTGCCAGTCTGGGGTTTGTGGGGGTGGCCCGAGCCGGCCACTCAGCCTCTTCTTCATGCCACGGATGCCCTTGCTGGGAACCAAAGGCAGGGCCTAGCTGGGGCCTGGGAGCGGACAGGGCATCTCCCCTCACACCCCAGCACACCCTGGCCAAGGGGGTGGTATCCCCGCTTCCCTGTCCTTCCCCAGCACCCTCTCCTCCTCTTCGCTTCACCTGCGATGTCCTGGCCCTGGACACTGCCCTGCTCGGAGGCAGCCACATCCTCTTTCCCAGACACCCCTCACAGGCCTGTCCCCCGAATCCTGTACCCAGCCTGAAGCCTCCAGCACCCACGTGCATGGCCCTGGCCATAGTGTCAAGCTTCTTGTCACCAGCAACCACACCAGGTCCTAATGCAGCCACCTCACCTTCCCACCACTTCCTCTCCTTCCATTTCACTTCTGCAGAACAACGCCCTGCCGCTCCCGTTCCTTCATCAGCCATGACATGCACACGCACACCTGCACACATATGCACATACACAGGCATGCATGCCCACGCCTCTGCTTCTCCCCCAAGTTAGAATCACTCTGTGCACCCTCTCCCCCAGCTCTCCCTGGCCCCTGCACCCACCGGCTGGCCCCAGGGCTGAGCCTTTCGCATCTTCTGAGCTGCTCCTAAATTAGAAAAAAAACAGAAAACTAGAAAACACCCCATTCCGGCACCCCTAGCATCTCTCAGATCTCAGGGGCACCCATGCCGAGCACTAGGCCACTGGCTTCTTGCTCCTGTGCCCTCATCATGCAGAGATGTCATTTCACCCCTTCTACCTCCTTCTGAACCACCAACCACCCAGCCTGGAGGACACTAAAATCCTGAGGAAGGATGTGTGGGCTGGGAGCTTCCCCCTGTCAACCTAAATAACAGAGCAGCTCAGGAATAGGCATCACAGTGGGAATGCGCGTGCCATAGCAAATTGTGTGCACATCAAGGGAGACAAAGGAAGACAAAGGTTTCCTAAGGAAAAATGAAGAGGGTTACATAATTGTTTTGAATCAATTCTCCTTGGCTACAAGGATCAGTAACAAGGGTGGCAGCAGTCTGAGGCTGGACAGGCAGTCGCCCAGCAGATGTTCTCACAGAAGTGTTTTTTTGTACAAGGTTTTGGTGGCCTTTGTGTGAGGTCAAAGTTTTTGCAGAGTCTTTGTGCTAATGTTGTTATCAGGCATTCCTGCCTGAGCACCCCCTCCACGGCCCTCCCTGGCTGCCTGTGTCTGTGTTTTTAACACAAGTGACTCCATCGGACTCTGACAGCCCTCCCACACCAAGTGGCAGGCCTACCAACACCTGCACCTCCTCTGCCCTGCTACGCAGAATGAGTTGCCCGTCCCCGCCTTCGGCCACCTGCTCAAGGCTATGCCACCAGCTCACCAGCACGCCTGCTGCCTCCGATCTTAGGAAGTCCCCTTTGCCCTGCTCCCTTTGCTGCACAGCTTCTCCTAAAAGTTGCCCAGAGCCTGGGCCCTGTGAGCCAGGGGCACTCTCCTCCAGGCGCTCACATTGCGCTTCTCCCGCCCACGCCCTCTGGGCTGTCCTCACAGGGCTCTCACTGGCTCCTAGTTCTGTCCTCGCCTGACCTTCCACTGTGGTTGAGGTTGCCCTCGCATCCACGGTGTTCCTGCCCTGCCACCACCCCTCCTAGAGTCCTGTGCTGGCTCCTCTTCGCTCTCCGCCCGAGGCTCTGGCGTCCTGGGACTTGGTCCCTCCTCTGTCCACTTTCTCCTGGCCAAACTCCATGGGCCCGCACCTTACGTCCTGTGAACACACCAACCGCTGCACCCAGAAGCACCATCTCAAACCCAGCATGGAAGCAAATTCCCAGCAGCCCCCTTTCTCCCATGGTGCAAACTCGAAACACCTGCTTAATGACATGCCAGGTGTGGCCAGCACGGGCCTTGGCAGCTGTGCTCCCTGCTGGCTTGACGGGCGTCCCCATTACTCTGTGGGCTGTCTCCCCTCCCCTCTCACTTGGGACCGAGGCCCCTCTGTCCCTGCCCCTCCTGGCCAGCCACACAGTCAGTGGTCTGAGAGCCGGACTGCTTGGCCTCATGCAGGCGGCCAAGCAAAAATGCTCGATAAAGTGAATCAATGACACCTGCAGCCATCACAGCCCCAAAGCCAGAGCTGCCCAGTTCCCAGAAAGATGTGAACCATTTACTGCACTGTATTAAGGGCCCATTCATAAGATCTAGGGGCCGGGGGGGGGACATTTTTTCCTTGTGCCTTTTTTCCCTTTTGAATGTTGCCCCATGTCTTTGTGTTGCCTTTGCCAAAAGCACAGTAAGTTTCGTGAAGCCCTGCTTGCCCAGTTCAGGAGGGGCCAGGCCCACCCAGTCTGCAGGGGCTGGAGAGGGAAGGGAGGCAGCTGGGCCTCGTCCTCAGCCCAGTGCTCTTGGGCTCCCAGGAGGGGAATGCAGCCCAACTCTTGTTAAACAACAACATGATGTAAGCTTTGCTAACAGCACAGCACATTAGTCACTAAATATCACATCGGTAGTTTAAGACAGTAACCAATTTACTTATGCATTGAGAGTTCTCAGACGGTCCGGAGGTTCACAACCAGGATGCCCCACAGATGCCCACCAGCATTTAAAAGTCATCCTTCAGCGTCCACGTCTGCAGCACTTTGCGGCTGCAGAGTCCGTTCCAATCACGTAATCACCAGTCTTCAATACTCCTGCCGGGGGGTCAACTGTATTGCATCGTATATAGAAACACTGAGGGGAAGCGACTCACTCAGGATGGTTTCTGCAGACAGGGAGCCTGGCTAGACCAGGTGACAGGAACCCAGGGTCCTCTGGGTGGGGCCAGGCGTGGTCACGTTAGCCAGAGGTATTTTGCTGTTAGTAAGTTAGTGGGGAGCTGATGACTTTCCCTCAAACTCATCTGGAAAGGGGAGGTTTTTTTCCTTCTGAATTATTTGGATTCAGAACCGTGCATTACTTCATTAATCGGCTCAGAGATAGTTATTTTTCAGGAACCAGTTGTGTATGAGGGATTCACATTTCTCGCTTCGTGCGAGGTCTGCATCCCTGGTTTGCGTGTAAACGTCCCGAGACTGCGGAATGGAGATGCTCACCAGCCTCGTGCAGGTGGGAGCAGAGCCCAGCCGGGACCCCAAGCCAGCTGGTGCCAGCGGCCCCGGTGGCCTTAACCACCACGCACGCACACACCCGTTCATCTGTGCACGCCAGTCACTCTACAAACATCTATTTAGTGCATTCTCTCTGCTGTGCCCGGTTCCAGACACCAGGGAAAACATGGAAAAGGACAGCAGAAGAAGACCCTGACCTCAAGAAGCTGAAAGTCCCGCAGTTGGGAGAGGCGAGAAGCAGTGCAGGGTGGTTCGGGTCATGTGACATCGTGCCAGCCTACTGCATGTTTCCTTGTAAAAGTCACATGCCCCACGTGGGACGTCTGAGGATGTAGAGCAGTGTCAGCGCAGGACAGGGCAGCATGCACGCTCGTGATTTCACTCCAGACAAACCAAGCGCTGGTTGGTTTGTTGACAGTGCGCCTCCCAAGTCTTGGTTGTCCTGAGCGCTGCAGTGAGCCCTCTGATCACGCCGTGAACACGGTTGTCACTGATTTTTGTGACACCCAACGTAAGCGCTCCCAGAGAAAGCTAAAAACTATTTCTAAATGTTTTCAATGCCTGTGTAACGGCACCTGACAGACACAGTGATTTCCCCAACTCACGACACCCGGATGTCGCAAGTTTAGGTTGTTTCCAATATCGCACTGTAAGAAAAACACTGCAGAGACCGTCTCTATACCGAAGTTTTTTCAGCTCTTAGGATTCTTTTCTTAGGCAGCAGCACACAGCTCACACCTGCCTCCTTGCTCTGCCAAATGAGACACAATCTTCTGTGGAAGGGACCCACTTTGCAGGGGACCTGGGCTCTGTGTCACGGTGCACACTGACACCCCTCAAAAGTCCTTGACTGGGAGAAGGTGTAGCTCTTGGAGGGCTGCCGGCAACAGCGGGGGTCTCTTTCTGCTCCCCAGCCCCGTGGACAGGGCCGGCCTCTGGTTTGTTTCTCAGTGGCCCCGTAAGGCCCACGGTGCCGACGGCTGTTTGCGGCAGGTTGGAGGCGCATCCGGTCCGGGCTCTGCCCCGCACTCCGGACCTCCTCCACGGCACGCACTCAGAGCCCTGCGTGACCTTGACATCTTCTTATGGCCTGGGAGGGAGTAAGGTTTGTCATCCCACTTGACTTTGAAGGAGGTAAATAGTGGTTTTCGATTCCTCACGGCAAAGCCCCAGGGGAGCGCACCAGAGCCCCGCTGGTTTGGTGAAGCAGTCAATCCCTCTCCTTTGGCAGAGGCCGATTATTGCCGGGACCGAATTATTTACACAGAACGGTGTGGGCAGAAAGCGCTGGCACACGCTGAGGGAGACAAGCACGGACTCGCCGTGTCGACGCGGCTCCTTGCAGCAGACCTGCGGGGGTAGCCTGACCCCGCTAAGGGACACGTCCAGAAGGACAAACGGGCTCCCAAACCACCGAAAGTCCCAAACGATACCTACAACGAAGAAGACAGGAAAAGTAGGCAAAGGAAACCTGTCTCTGAGCCGGCAACGCTTTCCCAAGTTGTCAAAGCACCCAGTGTTGTTTCAGCTAATGTTAAGGGTAAAGCAAGAAAACTACCATTTTCCTTGGATGACCAAGTTCTAAAGAGGTGCCAGCTCCTGCTCCGATGACCAGCATGGCTGGTGCTGGACGTGGCGTTTCAAGGATTCACAACTCCGCCGTCATTTCCATTTTGCAACTTTGTGTTTAATAAACCAGCTTTATAAAGATTCATCTCCTTTGTCCATTGTTGAAATCTTCAGACGGCTTCCAAACCAGGCTCACGTTATTTTAAAAGTAAAAACCCCACAAGCACCTGAGCCCTCAGTTGCCCTCTGAGCTCTGGAGGGCGACGGTGCCGGTTTCACCTGTCGGTGGGCAGGGAGCACTAAGCACTGCACCTGCTCACGCCCCACTCGGCCGTGAATAAAATAGGAATAAAAAACTAAACATGTAAATAAATGATCCCACTAAGATAACATGCTCTAATTGTCAGCAGAAAAGAACCCAAACTCTGTAAAATAATTTTTTTGTTTGTTTGTTTTTTTCTTTAGAGATGGGGGTCTCACTCTTGTTCAGGCTGGTCTCGAACTCCTGAGGTTAAACGATCCGCCCACCTCGGCCTCCCAGAGAGCTGGGATTACAGGCGTGAGCCACCGCGCCCAGCCTCTGTAAAATAATTTGAAGAGATTTATTCTGAGCTGAATATGTGGGACCTGGCCTGGAGAGCCACACCCAAGAAGGCTTGAGCAAGTGGTCTCGCTGTGTTTGGGTTACGGTTTTATACATTTCGGGGAGGCAAGAACTACACGTAAAGCCATAAATCATTACATGGAAGGGGTACACTGGTTTGGCCGGAAAAGATGGAACATCTCAAAGTGGGGGCTTACAGGTTACAGGTGGGTTTAGAGATTCTTTGATTTGTGATTTGTTAAAGAAATGAAGCTTTGTTTAAAGGCTTGGAATGTTTTAAGTGAAGATAAGCCACCAGACACACACCCAGACTCACACGATCTGTTAAGAGAACCGATGACCTGCAGGTGTGGCCCAAGCTCTGTCTTGCACGGCCTTCACCTGGTAACGAGTCTCCCAGAAGGGAGGGGCACGACGAGGCGTGTCTGACCTCCCTCATGGCCAGAAGCTCAGGTGTAGGGTCCTTCTGGGGTCCCCTTGGCCAACACGGGGTCCATTCAGTCGGCTGATTTTATTTTAGTTCCCATCGTGAGAAGATACTGCTGCAGCCTTGCCGGGTTCGTGGCCCGCTGCTCAAGAGAAGGCCGACACACTGAGACAGGAAGGTCACAGCGGAGAAAGAGTTCATCTCACAGGCGCCGTGTGAGGAGACACGGTTCTCAAATCCATCTCCCCAAGAATTTGGGAGAAAGAGTTTTTTAAGAGAGTTTGGGGGACAAAGTGCTGGGCAGTTGGGGCTGCTGACTGGGTTTGGGGCAGAACCAGAGGGGCGTAGAGTTGTCTTCTTTGCTGAGTGGGCTCTTGGGTGGGATTGCAGGACCAGTTGGGTCGGTTCCTCGGATATGGGCCGCTGGTCTGGGTGGGTCGGCTGTTCCACCAGAATGCAGGGCTGGGCAGATGTCTCAGGAACTAGCCTGGGGTTTCACAGGGTGACGTTATCTGTGGAGCAGTAAAAACGGTTAAGAATCTTCACAACCATCTGCTCTGCGACTCCTGAGCAGTGAGCCAGTGTAGGGGAGCCAGCCAGGGGACAGCGGTGGGCACGGTGCATTGTATAACGTCTGCGCCTACACCTGGGCCGAGCTCAGGCCCCTGCCACCGTCCCACCCATGGCCTTTTATTAACCTCGCAAAGGGCGGTGCCCTGCCGGCGGCACGTGTAGGGGTTGGGGGAGTGCGACCCCCCAGCCCGATTCAGCCGTCACGGCGGAAAGGGCTGTGAGAGAGATAGTCACATAACGAACAGGGAGACAACCCTGCTAGTCCAAGAAAAGAAAACTAGTCTGTGGAACAAACCCAGCATTTACTTAGCTTTCAAAATCTAAGCATCCTACAGTTATATAAGAAGAAGGAATGCTTTCAGCCGCGCTTTTCCTCCCGACCGCGTTTCCCCGCTGTCTTCTGACGGTGCTGAGAGCCAACTGTTTCTAACCGCGGAAGAGGTGAGCCAGAGGCCCCCTCGCAGCTATTTTAAGCACAAGTTATAAAGTAAAAGCAGCTGTAAAATGAAAGTTTTAGGAACATTTCCATTTCCTGGAGCGATGGAACAGAGAGCCTGGCCAGCAGGCCCTGAGCAGCCGGAATCAGCTGCTTGGACGGAGTGGAGAGGCCCGGCCCCCACCAGCCTGACCGGCAAGGGCAAGACCCCCACCTTTTGCACCAGTCCTGGCTGTGTGAGAGCCAGGGGGTAACTCATCAGGGGGCCAAGGCGGGCACGTGCAGCGGGCAGCGTGCCCTGGGCCCCGCCACATGTGAGCCCCGCAGGGGAGGACGGCTTTGAGATGGGCCCTGCCCCTCCCCGCCCCGAGCCGGTCCACATCAGGCTGGTGCAGCCCTTCTTCCTGCTGGCCGCCCCATCACGACCTCTAGCCTCCACCAGAGTCCTTGTCAGGGCCCCAGGAGACTCGGGGTGCCCTTCCGGCCTCTCTGCACCCCACACCGAGGAGCCTGCCCCCGGGGGGGCCCTCTGGCCAGATCCAAGGGTTGGCCCTGGGGGGTGCCCTGAGGCTGCCTCTCCTCCGCAGGATGGCCGAGCAGCCAAGCCACAGACCCTGCCCCGGGTTTACGCCAGAGACTGGGTGGGGACCCAAAGGGCCACCTGACAAAGACAGAGCTCCAGTGACAATGGAGTGCGTGTCCCCTTTTGTGAGCACCAGGCACCGACTGAATGCCAGCCCTGGGTAGAGCGGCTGTCCGGGCCCCCTGACCCCGGGGCTCCAGCCAGAAGCGAGCCAGGTCCAGGGAGGGGAAAGTACAGGTTCGCACAGGGCTGCCACGGCGGAGGCTGACAGTTCTGCAGGAGCCAGGGAATACATGTCTGTCTGCCTGGCCGTCCACTTACTCCTGCTGTTGCCCCCCTAGGCCAGCTCCCGCGCCCTCAGCCCACACGGTTGTCAGGGGTGGCCTCCCCCGCCTGCCTAGTGTGGGGTGAGGCTGGCGTGGGGCCGGCATCCCAAGCCTCCCCCTCCTCTGTCTGCCCCACCTCGATCTGCAGGGCCCCTCACCTGAGCTGGCAATGTCCAGCCCAACGGGGCTCCGATTGGGAGTCTCCCTGAGAGCCCCGGTGAGAGCCTTTTGCCTGCCACGTCACATGTCCAGAGAGAGGGGCTGGTTCTGAGGTGTTCCCATCTGTGCTGCCGTGATTCCACAGGGGAGCCCCGTGGGGAGTTTGGTGCTTGGTGGGGCACCTGCTGAGGGTGTCACCCCCAGGTCAGCGTCCCCGACGGCTGCCTTCCCTGCCAGCCACATGCTCCAGGTACTGTCTGGCCACGGCCCTTCTCGGGGCTGACTCGCGCTCACCGCCTCTTTGCTGCTGGGCCCTCGGCTCTGCCTGGAGCATCCTCAGCCTGGGCATGCCGGGGCCTCGTTAGGGGCATCATCTGCTCCAGGAAGAGGGAGGGACGCTCGGTGGTCACTGCTCAGTGGCTCTGTGGTCCTGTCACCTTCTCATCCCTCCCCTTGGCCCCTTGGACATTCAGTTTTCAGTGACGTGTCTGGATGGCCGGCGCCAGGCACTCCCACAGACCTCTGGCATCCTTTCTGCAGGGCTGTCCCCACGGCAGAGGGGCCTCCTCGTGGGGAGGGGCTGACTGTTAAGCAGAAGGAGCCACAGACGCTTGACGGCTGCTCAGCTCCGAGATGTGGGTGCTGACGCCCCCGGGGACGTGCAGACCTCCGTGATGTGGACGGAGTCCCCTGAGGCCGGCAGGTGGGAGGGAGACAGGTGTGGACGTGGTTTCTTCTCTTCAAACCTAAGAGAGTGGAGGGAGGGCCGTAAGGAGGCCCCGGCGGGTGCCAGCAGGATGGCCCAGCCGCTCCCTCTCCACACTGGGAGGAGGACAGGCCCCACCTTGGCCACAGCCACAGTCGCCCAAGTCAGGTGGTGGCTCCTGTGCTCTGGGACCACGTTGTGGGAGCTCACAGACGATGCTGTCTCACACCCTCCTCCCCTCAGAAGCTGGAGTCTCCGATGTGTTTACCACTCATCAGTTTTCTGGCCTCCCACCCCCAGGGGATATCCGTGTTAGCATTTGGTAAGTCACAGGGATCACTGTCACGCCTGCCCGGCCCGGGGACAGGAGGGCGTTGCTGTTTCCCTTGGGGCTTCCTGAGGAAGCTGAGCCGAGCCCCAAGGCTGGGGGTGGGGGCTGCACACAGGCCACCTCGAACCTCACTCTTGTCTTTCCAGAATGTCTCAGGACGTCCCAGGTCACATCCTCTCTGGACACCAGCGTGTCCCTGCACTCTGCGTGGTCACATCTTTAACACCCGAGATGACCCTGCTGTTCCAGGTGGTCCAGAGTCTGGCTCTCGGGCCCCCGAGAGGGTGTCTGAGGACTAGGGATGGAGGCCCCAGGCCGTCTCCGACCACTCGGTCTAACCTCTGTCCTGGGGAGCTAACTGGAGGCCCTGACGTTGGCAGTGGGCTTCTCTGTGAGAGCCTCGCTCCAGACACGTGGGGTAGGGACCATCAGGGCTGTGCTGGACAGTGTGTAACAAAGTGACAACACTGATGGCACTTCCTGGGGCCCCTCCCCAGGCCAGGCAGGCCTGACAGAGACTGCTGGAGGCCAGAGGTCGAGTTGGCTGTCCAGAGAGGCCAAGGCTGCCTCCTCCGTGGGGGGAGAGCATCACATCCTGACGACAGCAGGTGCCAGCCCCGTGGCGCGCACCCTCACTGCCCAGCACTGCACAGGGTCCTCTTACCGCCTGGGCAGGTGTCCCATGTAAGACTCCCCGGTACAGGGCAGGAAGGGGAGGCCCGGAGAGGGTATCGAGTGGTTAGAGGGTGCAGCCGGGGGCTAAGCTGCCAGGTCTGCTTAACCAGTTCCTATGACCTTCACCCACCGCGGGCAACGCGTCCCCTAAGAGCAAAAGCGCCACCTGATACCCACAGAGCCCAGTGGGCTTCAAAATGTCAATGCACACGCCCTCTGAGCCGAGGCCTTCTTCGGGGGGCTGTGTTGAAAAGAACAATTACAAAGTGGATAAAGACGTGTCATCCTCGGGCACCTGGCAGCCCGGCAGAGAGCAGACGCATTGTCACGTCCACCGTGGACAGGCCTGGGTCCGATGGATTGTGCCACGGCCGGCAGACGTGGCCATCGGCACAGGCGAGTTTCGCCCAGACGGAGCCGCGCACAGACGCGGGCGCCGGGGTGGTGATTGCAAAGAGGCGTTGACAGAGGCCTCGAACTGTGCAGGGAGGGCTCTGGGGATCTTTCACTGTCACTTTCTTCTATGGTTTGTATTTTTTGAAAGGAACATGTATCACTTTCTAATCAGACAAAACAGGAAGCTATTTTGGGATAAACCACCCAAACTATGCCTCCGTGCCGGGGCCAGGCCCTGCCCAGGGTCTCTGCCTTCAGAGGACGCTGGCGCCGGGCTCAGGGGAGCTGACGGGCTTGGGCTGTCTCCTTGGTTACAGGCAAGGTGGGGCATGGCCCGTGCTGCCTGATGCTCCTGGCGGAGCAGCGGCGGCCTGGAGGAGGGCGGGTCCATCTCTGGGGTCAGTCCCCTGTGCAAGGGCACAGAAGTTCATTGGCAAGTGGGTGAGGGGTTGAGAGGGTGCCGTGGGGGGTGCTGCTCCTTCCCAGGCCCCTGCTTTTATTGCAAATGGCAGAGATGACCCAGGAGTGCCGGCCGGGTGGCGATTTTGCCCCTGGAGACGGATTCTACGCTTGTTCGCTTGTTCAGGGAAGGCTGCGCGCTGACATATCTCACGCTCCTGCGGGTGGCTCTCTTCCCAGGTGGCCAAAATGACCACTGGGGACAGGGCGCAGGGCCAGCTTTGTGGGGGTGGCTGGGCACGGAGCGCGGTGCTCGTGAGGCCCCACGCTTGCCTAGAGCCCAGTGGTTTTTGAGGGTCCACGTGTTCGTTTTGCCCTGGATACCCCAGGTAACGCGGCAGGCACAAAGTTCTTTCTCACGTCCATGAAGGGACCGGCAGACGTAGGTGACTGCCCCGGTGCAGGGAGGGGATGGGGCAGCAGGTCCTCCCGGGAACAGAAGCCAGGAACCAGCAGCCCACAGCTCCAGGGCTCTGCAGGAGGTGCAAGAGGGGCCCCGGGTGGATGGCAGAGGTCCCCGCAGTGCCCAGGGTCGGGTCCCCACGGCCTGGACCAAGCCCCTCCCTCTCCCCCATCCCAGGCCAGTAATAACTACAGCGCAGGCCCAGCGCACTGGCTATTTTTAGAGCCCCCAGCCCACCCCCGTGTGACTCAGCCAGGCCAGTGCTGAGATGAGAAGCCTCCCCTGCCTGGGCTGCTGCAGGCGGCCGTGGGCCCCGGGCCAGGTCGGGCCACAGAGCCCTGGCCGCCACAGCCTGGAGCCCTGGGCTTGTGGAGCCCGGGCAGCCCTGGCCGCCCTGCCCCACCCGCCGTGGCTCCCCCACTCCCCCAGCTCTGGGCCGGCTCCTCCCCCAGACGCTAGCATGGAAAATCTGATGTCAGAGTTCCAGCCTCGGCAAGGAATGTGGCCCGACCTTCACCCCAGGGAGCCGCCTTGCTGAGGCCTGAGGGGGGCCGGCTTTGTCCTCCCCCAGGCGTCCTGGTCACCCTGGGGGCCACCTGGCCCTCCCCCTTCCTGGCCCCCTCCGTGGCCAGGATAACTGGCTCCTGCAGTCTTGCCCTACTACTGAGCCCCCAGAGGTGCCACCCAGCATGTCCCCGGCTGGTCTCACCCCACAGCCCAGTTTGTGGGTGCAACAGGCCAGAAGGGGTTGTCACTGGAGGGGTTTCTGGAGCAGGTCAGCTGGTGCCCGGCCAAGGGAAGGGCCCCTGCCCCAGCCATGTGCCTGGACCATGTGGGCATGGGCAGTGCATAGGCCCTGATGCTGCCTTCGAGACAGGGGTGGCAGGATCAGGACAGAGCTGTGTGCGTGTGTGTGAGCTCAAGTGTGTTCTGTGTGCACCTGTGTACATGCATGTGAGTGTGAACATGTTATGAGCACGTGCACGTGTGTGCACGTGCACAGGTGTTATACATGCATGTGTTTATGCATGCACAGCACACGTGTGTATTGTGTACATAAACCATGTGTGTGTATACCCATGTGCGTATGTGGGAGCTTCAGTCCCTTGGGAGCAAACTGTTGCGTCGTCAGCATGTTCTGGTCAAGCAGGAACACTGAGCGATGTGCCCCCCACTGCCAGCCAGAGGTTTGCACAGGGGCTCCAGCCGGGTGGGAATGCACCCAGCTTCCCGGGTGGAGGAGGGAGATACTTTGTCACCAGGGCCGGCCCCAGGGCAGAGGGCGGGGCTCTGCCAGAGCCGGATCCTGTCTCTCTAGGGGCAGGGGCACCGGCCTCTCCAGAGCCCAGGAGGCTTCGCGGTGGGGAAGCCCCAGCTGACGGCGCTATCCGAGCTCGGCGCAGTGGACGTCAGTGAGGCCCCTGCTGCTTGCAAGTTCTTCCACTTCTGGCAGCTCAAAGGGCTTTGGGGGCCGTCCCGTCTGCAAATAGCAGGAGCAGACGCAGGCGGGGGCTCAGCCGGCCTCCACAGCTCCTCTGCCGGCCTTTCAGCCACCGCAGTGTCCCCACCGGCCCAGTGCCATCCGGCCACGGGTCTGCATTGCCATCTCCTTCCCAGGACGAGGTCATTAGGGACAGGAGCTCTGCTGGTGTCAACCTTGGACTGGCAGCACGGGAAACTTCCCTGTTTGTTTTTTCTGCTGTGTCAGGATACTTTCGTATTTAGAGAAGAAAATTGCTCCCTCAAGATGGGTAATAACAGTAAATTACAGCTTGTTGATCTCACATTTTTTTTTTGGACTCCTAAGTCTGGCTTTAATGAAGCAAAGGAAAATAAAGAGATTTATAAAAAGCCATTTTCCAGAATGAAAGCATTATGCTGTTTTTCATTAACTTCAGAACCACTTAGAAAAAGGTTTCCGTGTAAAACGTCTGGCTGGTGGCCCTGTCACAGGCTTCCTCTCTCGACTTCCCGCTGAGCTGCCCTGGAAGACAGGGACCAGCACAGACTCCCAGCGCCGTGGGAACCGGCTCTCCCGGTCTCCCGTGGGAGTCTGGCAGGACCTCCAGCTCGCCGCGAGGCTGGCGGAAATCAGCGGGAAAAGCGCCCGGGGCCTCCGCTGCGCTGAGACAAGGGAGGAGGCTGCAGCCCAGGGAGGTGGGCGCCTGGGGCCTCCCAACTCGGCCTCCTGTCCTGTGCCCATCAGAAACCCGTCTGGGCTGCTTTGGGGGCAGCTGTGCTGCTTCCCCATGTGCACCTTGAGGCTCCACCCTTCAGAATACACGTGGGCGGGGTGGCTGGGTACCCCTGTGGAGCCACGTGGAGGTCTGCTAGGAAGCGTCCCCAGGAGCTGCAGCACGGGGCATCGTGGCTTTTCCAGTCCAGAGCAGGGACGGAGGTGGCCGTGCTGGACACGGACCCGGGCGCCTGAGGACGGGCCCCCTGGGCTCCAACCAGCTGCCGTCCTGGGAGGGGACAAACCAGCCCCACGTGGACCCCACACATCCTGCCCTGGCACACACGGAGCTGTGGTCCTGCACACGTGTGAACAACCCCAAACCCCTCACCCCACCGCCACCACGGCGGAGCTCATAAATAGCCCTACATGCAGGAAATGAAATATCATCGCTCTGCTGGGCAGATGAGAAAAATAAATCTCTGGAGACAATGTGCTGAGGACCTGAACTCTGGAGATGCAAGACGAGGAGGAGCTGTGACCGCCACACCAGAGGGGACACCCCCAGCCAGGGGCAGACGGGGGAACAAGACGACACCCACATAGCAAGAGACGCCGGGCGAGAGACCCCAGAGCCTCAGCTCCTGAAGAATAAAACACCGAAACATGCACGGCAAAAACTTCTGGAGTATGGAGACAAATGACAGAACCCATTTGCGTGGGGCAGACAGTTAAAGTGTGAAAATCCCAATAAAAATAATTTTAGAGAAATATAAATTAACAAAGTGGGAGATACACTGGACAGGCTGATGACGACGGGAGATCTTTGGAAGATGCTACCTGGGAGTTGCCTCCACGAAAAGGTTCCCTGGGGAATCCCGTCAACCATTAAAGAACAGGCAATTCTCAAGCAATACGAGCCTTTATGCCCAAACGCCTAGACAGCTTCTAACGCGCGTGATGAGGTCGGCACAGTCTGGATCAAGTCATCGGAACTGGTTCAAATCAGAAAATCATGGACCACTCAGATGCAAAAATCATACATGGAATCCTAGCAAATCCAATCCCAGAAGGCAGGAAGAGTCCCCTGTGCTGTCCACACAGGGCTCATCCCAGGGACGCAAAGCCGGTTTAACCTCAGGAACTGAATAAGCTCCGCGACCGTCAAAGGTCAGAGAAGACCAATCCCATCATCTCAGTAAACACCAAAGGAGGGATATGACACAACTCCACACCCGTCCCTAATGGCCTCTTCAGCCCCGAGCAGACGCGCACAGAAGGGGGAGGACCAGTCGCCACGGCACGTGCTGGGCCGCAGACGGCGGTGCCCCGTGGGCACACGGGCTCTCGAGGCTTCACGGCACGGAAACCAAGTCCAGGTGGCGTAAGCGAGAGGGGATTTACCAGAAGGCTCTCCGGACGTCTCACACCCGTTCGGCGGGGGGCCACGGGCTTCTCTTGCGGGGTCCGGCTCCCAGCAGTGTCCCCCGGGCTCTGGTCTGCCAGCCGCTGCGGGGCTGGCCCCACGCAGGGCAGAAGCAGGGCTCCGTGGTGAGCCCCAGCTCCTTGGGGCACCCCACCGGCTCGCTTTTCCCCCTCACCTGTCGGCCCTCAGAGTGGGCACAGGACCAGGTGTGACAGTCAAGGCTTCGTGTTCTCTGGCCAGAGGCGGCAAGCGATCTCGAGAGAGCCAAGGAAGCATACGGGATTTTGCTGGGAATTCTGGAAAAAATGTGCACATTCTTCCCCTAAACATATCCCCGAGGGGACATACAGTCTGGAGCTGTTGCAGCCTCCTTGTGACAAAGAGGAGAGTGGAGCTGCAACGTATATGTTAATACACACTTAGAAAGCAGGCTGGGATGCTTGATCAAGCCACACCTGAATCTTACAACTATGTGAATGAATAAATGCATGCCCTGGGAGCTAATCTGTTTGTGTGTCTTCTCTTTTGTAACTAAGAGTCATACGGGTAGCACCGAAAAGGCTACAAGTCACAACAGACTTGTCCGCTTTCACCACTGACAGCCAATATTGTCCTGAAAATTCCAGCCAGTGCAAAACACACGAAAAAGAAAAAAGTATAGCCGCCGGAAAAGGGGAGAAAAAGTCATCACCACTTGCCAGTGAGGTGTCTACCTGAAAACCTGAGGGAACCCACTGGACGGCCACGGGAACTGAGCGTGGTTCGGCAACCGCTTATCTGCTTTCTGTCACGTCGGTTAATTTTGCCTGTTCCGGGATTTCCTACGTGTGGAATCGTGCAGCGTGGACTCTTTCGTGTCCGGTGTTTCTGAGACCCATCCACGCCACTGCGTGGGCCTGCACGTGGTGTTCCTTCTAGTCACTGCTGAGCAATGTCCCACTGCGGGAGTCTCCCAGCTTACTCATCTGCTGTCGGGCGTCCGAGTCGTCTCCAGCTCGGGGCTCTCGTGAATTTAGCTGCTGCAAATGCACGTTCGCGTCTTCCTGGACCCGAGCGTCCCCGGGGCCTGGGTGAGGGTCTGCAGGTGGCACACCGGGACGCGGGGTGCGCAGGTGCGCTCCGATCCGCCGCACCGTTCCATCCCCGTCGCCCCGTCGTCTCCCTGGCGACTGAGGGGTCAGAGCCTTCCTCGTGCTAAATCGGCTGTTTGTGCAGCTTCTTGGACAATTTGCCTGTTCAGCGTTTTGCCCGTTTGCAGAACGGGTGAGTTGCCTTACTGTTGAGTTCTAACAGCGCTTTACGTATCCTGGGGAAAGTCCTTTGTCACTGCTAGGTGTTCCAAGTATTTTCTCCCACCCTGGGGTTTGTCTTCCCATCGATTCAACGGTGTCTTTTGAAGACAAAAAAATAATAATTTTTATAAAATCCAATTTATTAATTTTCTTGTAGTTATTGTTTTTTCTGTCCTGAGAAATCTTTGCCCGACTCGGAGTCACAAAGGTTCTCGCCTGTGTTTCCGTCTGCAAGTTTCACGGAACTGGCCTTCGCGGCGGTCAGGTCCGAGGTCAGCCCGAGCTGATTTCCGCACGAGGGCGAGATCTGCTCAGGGTCCATTTGTGTGAGGACGGGCAGTAGTCTCAGCTCCATTTGCGGAAAAGACTCTTTCCTGCACCGAACTGCCTTCGGATCTTCGTCAGCATCGATTGACCACACGCGTGGGCACATTCCTGGGCTCTGTTGTTTCACACGTCTGTGTCCACGCGTCCATCTCTTCTTCCAGAACTGTGCCGTCCTTGCTGCTGTGACCTGAGCGTGAGACTGAGGGTCCGGTGGTGTGAGCCCTGGCGTGGTTCTGCTTCTCCAGACCGTTTGGGCCACGCTAGGTCCTCTGCCTTTTCATATAAATTTACAATTAGCTTTTGGATTTCTTTTTTTTTTTTTTTTGAGACAGAGTCTCACTCTGTTGCCCGGGCTAGAGTGCCGTGGCGTCAGCCTGGCTCACAGCAACCTCAGACTCCTGGGCTCAAGCGATCCTCCTGCCTCAGCCTCCCGAGTAGCTGGGACTACAGGCATGTGCCATCATGCCCAGCTAATTTTTTCTACGTATTTTTAGTTGGCCAATTAATTTCTTTCTATTTTTTTAGTAGAGACGGGGTCTTGCTGTTGCTCAGGCTGGTTTTGAACTCCTGACCTTGAGCCATCCCCACCCGCCTCAGCCTCCCAGAGTGCTAGGATTACAGGCGCGAGCCACTGCGCCCGGCCTAGCTTTTTGATTTCTATCTCTCCAAAATGCTGTTGTTATTTTTATGGGGGGATTTTGCTAGATCTGGGGTCCGTCTGGAAAGCATTGTCACGTCAGTGATATCGAGTCTTCAACCTGTGAACAGGACCTCTCTCCGTTTGGTTAGTTACTTGCTTTTTTCCATTAATGTGTTGTTTTCAGCGTGCTGGGGTCTCCCACGTATTTTGTTGGACTTATACGTAAGCATTTCATTCATATTTTTCAGTGCTGTGGTCAATGGTACTTAAATTTTAAAAGCAGGTTTCCAGCTGTTCATTGCTGGTGTACAGAAATATAATCGAATCGTTTCCGTTGGCCTCATGGCCTGTGGCCTTGTTAATCTCACTCACTATTTGCAGTAGCATTTTGGTAGATTCCTCGGGATTTTCTACAGATAATGATTTTCCGGACAATTGTGTCACCTTCAATAAAGGTAGTTTTATTTCCTCCTTTGCAATCTTTATGTGTCATATTTCTTGTTCTTTCCTCGCTGCACCAGCGAAGACCTCTGCCTGGAGAGGAGCAGGAGTCGGAAGAGCAGCCGTCCCTCCGTGTCCCAGACTAGGGGACAGGCGTGGTCTGCATGCGTGAGCTACGATGTTCTTATAGATGCCTTTATCAGGCTCCGGAAGTTTCCTTTGCTCCTTCGCTGAGTTTTTTTAATCACGAGTGGATGTTGAATTTTGTCGAACTGTCTTTCTGCATCTATTGAGAGGATCACATGTGTCTTTGGTCTGAATCACATCGATTGATTTGGACTTCTCCAGTGAGGGCCTTGCACTTCCAGGATGAATCCCGCTTGGTCACGGGATGTCATTTTCCTATAACCTGGGACTCGATTCGCTAATATTTCATCAGGCAGTTTCTATGTCCAGGAGAGGCACGCGGTCCGTGGTTTCCTTCTCTTGTGAGATCTCTGTCTTTGTTCACTGTGTGCCGTGGTCCAAGGCAGAGACTTGCTGGGTCTGTCCCTGTTGATCTGTGCGGTGGGGGCCGTCACTGTCCCTTCCCTGAGGCCGGCCTGGGGATCGGGCGGGGCAGGGAGCTGGCCTGGGCCACTCCAGGCAAGGCGCTTGGTGGCTCTGGGAAGCACCTGTATCCCAGTCTACCTCCAGGGTCCCTCGAGCCTGGCTTTTGTGTAGGAGAAAACCGCAGTGAGGGCTCACGGGGGCCCGGAGGTGCCCAGCAAGTCCCTCAACGGTGGTGCCTGCGTCTGCTGCTGTCAGAGCCAGGCCCAGGGCAGGGCAGGGTCATCCATGCCCAGCAGTGTCAGGCCTGGCCCGAGGCTGGGGCCCTGTGTGGGTGGCAGGAGGACCTGAGGGCTGAGGACAGACACGAGGTCTGCAGGACAGAGGGCGGGTGCCAGGACAGAGGGCGGGTGCCGTGCGGGGGCAGGGGACAAGGCCGCACCCAGGCTCGGGGGCCCAAGGTGGAGCGTGGCCGCAGGGCCAGGGCTCAAGGTCTGGCGCTGGCACCGGGTCACCTGGGCGCTGGCCGGGACCTCCCTGAGAGCAGGAGCCGGTCTGGCCAAGCCGGCCTCACACAGCAGCGGGTGGGCTGGAGGCTGCCCCAGCAGGGGGAGTCCTGTGGCCGCCATGGGCTGTCCTTGCCTGGGGACCCCAGCTGAGGTTCTGCTCTGGCCGGACTCCGAGCAGCAGGAAATGCTCAGCGCCTCACCCAGCAGTGAAGCCGTGAGGGGTGCGCTGCCCTCCCAGCCCACCCCTCCTCAGCTTCAGACCCGGGCTCCCCATCTCTTTGCAGAGCCTCTTGACCCCGACCTCACTGGAGGCCACATTGATGTTAGAGACCTTCACTCCTGCGCCCCGGGCTTCAGTCCAGGGGTGGCGGGCGCCCGCCCCGCTCTGCCCCCATGGGCTTGTCCTGGGCTGTTGGCCAGGTGGCAGGCGCCGCCATCCCCCATGCCCTCTCACACGGACACCTCTGGCCCGGCCGACGGGGCGTCTGTCTGCACCTGCCCCCTCGCAGCCTCCCCGCGCCCCTCTGCTGCGACGCCCAGGCCTCCCTTCGGTGCCGAGAGCTGCCAGCTTGATTCAGCCTCTGGCCTCTGCACCTGCAGGTCCCTCTGCCTGTAGCGCTTCTGCCCGGACGGCACCTGGTGGGCGTCTTGTCACTCAGCGCCCAGGGAAGCCTGCTCGGTGGACCCAGCGAGGCTCCTGCTCTCTGTCCCAGCACCTGTTTTGTTGCTGTCGCCCCTCCGCCTGCACCTGCGTTCCTCCCGCCAGGTCGGGGGCCCCACGAGCAGGGCCTGAGCCCGTGACGGCAGTTTCACAGCAGGAGCTTCCCTGAGTGCCCATCCCTGGCTCCAGGCACCCACCCACACAGCGCTGTGGCCCCCCGGGCCCCTCAGCTTCCGCCCCTACTTCAATCTCAGCTGGACCCAAGTGCGAAGCTCCAGCCAGGGTGTTGCGCAGGGTCGACACCAGCACCCTCGGTCTCGGGGGGCTGGGAGGGTTGGCTGGGACAGGGCTGAGCCAGGTGTTAGCCAGGAGGCAGGGGTTGTGCTGTCCAGGATGTGGACCCTGGGCTGCTCCTGGGACGTGAGTGTTTCCCCGGCAGGTGCGTCAGGGAAGGGGCGTGTGCCCCTGGCAGGCTGGTGGGGCAGGTGTGGCCCCAAAGGACAAGGGACGAGGCTTGCTCCGTGCTCAGTGAAGAGGGAGCCCTCGTCAGTGGGGCCCTGGCTTTGGGTCACAGGCTTCCAGCTCCTCTTGTTGCCATTTCAGGCCTGCGGTGGCCAAGGTGACGTCCAGTGGCCTCCCTGGGTACACTGACAAAGGCGTCTGCACCTCCCAGAGCCACCTGCCCTGACAAGAAGGAACCGAAGCCACAGGCAGCCCCAGCCCCGGCACCGTGGGCCCGGCTGCAGCGGCCGGTTAAACGCCCTCTTTCTCAGGGTTTCCCAGGGAGCCTTCACGCCTCTGCCTGGCCCTCCCGCAGCCTCCTCCGGGACGCCTTTTAATATCCGTGCCAAATGGAAATGTGAGCCGACTAATTACGGCAATCAGAGCACGCTGCCCTTGGACGGCCCCTTGGTCCACGAGGACTATTCTCTGCCACTCACGGCCCCCTGAACTCGAGAGACGCTGGAACTTGAAACCTGCCCCCGGCTCCGGTCAGGGAGGGACCACGCCCTCCGGTGACACCGCAAACAGAGCAAAGCGTTGACCCGAGTGCTGCCAGCCAGGCACAGGGCTCAGGGTCACAGGTGCATCCAACGCCTCGCAGTGCTGTGCCCACCGCGCTGAGCTCTGCACGGGGACAAAGGCGCAGGCTGACTTCGCAGCCGTCCTGGGGACCTGCTGGTTTCCAGGGCTGCGGCCAGCACAGAGGCCCCAGGAAAGAGGCCCTTCCTGCACCTAGGGCCTGGGCCTGCCGCCCTGCCCCGGGCCTTGGGTGACGGGCAGCACAGGCCAGGCTGTCTCCAGAAAGACCCTGAAAAGCCCCCGGAACCAGCTGCAAAGGTGCAGGGGTGGCGTGGGCGGGCTCTGTCACAGCTGGGGCACCCGGCCCTCCCTGCCCTGTCATGATCTGCCGGCTGTGAGCTCACGGGGGACCCCGGCCTCCCAGCTCAGGTCTGGCCAGCGGCCATGAGCACATCTGGGCTGCCATCCGCTGCAGCCCCAGTGTCGGGCCTCTGTGCTTGTCCCCAGCCTGGGACCCCTCCCTGACAACGCACGCTTCCTGGGAGCCCAAGGGCCCTTGGTGGCCCTGCTGGGTTTCAGGAGGAAACAGGGGCAGGTTGAGCAGGAGCCCTCGGGGTGCACCCACCGACCCCCCGGCCCTCTGCTCCCCAGTCTCGTCCACCAGCCTGGCACCGTGTTAACCTTGGCGTTGGGGAGGCCAAGTCTTGGGAAAATCAGACCATTTATCTTGTTATCTGAGATTCTGAGAATCTCTGTGAAGAATGAGTTCATAGAAGGAAGGCTGAGAATATTCCAGAAGGACCCTGCACTCTTTCCACCATGGTTGGTAGGGGCTGGAATAGCCCCACGTCTCGGGGGCCTAGGAGGCGGGATGAGGGGCTCTGACATCTGGGTGCCCCAGGACAGCTCCCGGGGAGGCCTGAGGATGCCGATCTGGGGGGGGGGCGTGCAGCAGACCCCACCAGGAGCAGGGCTGCAGCGGCTGGCGGGGGGGCCTGAGTCTCGGCCAGCCCCAAGCCCCTATGTCCTGCAGTGACTGGACAGGGCCAGCCCCCAGGCTCCGGGCAGCACCTTCCCAGAAGCCCCCACAGGTGGGGACAGCCGCCTCCAGGCCTCTGCAGCTGTTCCAGGGGGGTCCCTCGGGCACCATGGGCACCTTTGGCCTGAGTAGCTCCTGGTGCTCAGCTCTGCGGGACACACGGGCTGGCAGGGGCTGTGGGTCTGTCCCCTGGGCCTGCCCTGGCTGGGCCCAAGAGGAGGCGGAGGCTGACGGCGGACGGCCCCATGCTGCGGAAAGGCCCCGCGCGGGGCTGGCCGGGGACACTGTGGGAGCCACTCCAGCACAGCCAGCGGGACGTCCACAGCCAGCCTGGCAGCACCGCTGTCACAGAGGGTGCTTTCCAGAAACTCCTCCCACGACTGGGAGACCAGGGCGCAGCACCGTCTGGGCAGCAGAACTAGAAGCCTCGGGGTCGCGGCTGCTGCTCTCTGCTTTGCTGTGACACTTACGGACCTAGCCGCAGCTTGGAGAGCTGTGACGCGTCCGTGCAGGCCTTAGCAACCGGCCTTTCCGAGGCATCGTTACAGAG
>CAUYRT010039600.1:0-63789 GCA_963574885.1 Lepilemur ruficaudatus | reverse complement strand
TCATCATAGCTCACAGCAACCTCACACTCCTGGGCTCAAGCAGTCTTTCTGCTTCAGTCTCCTGAGTAGCTGGGACTACAGGCACGCGCCAGGACTCCCACCTAATTTTTCTATTTTTAGTATAGATGGGGTCTCACTCTTGCTCGGGCTGGTCTCGAACTCTCGAGCGCTCAAGCGATCCTCCTGCCTCAGCTTCCCAGAGTGCTAGGATTAGAGGTGTGAGCCATGGTGCCTTCCCCCTCTGTTGATTTTTTTTTTTTTTTTTTTTTTTGATAGATTCTCAATCTTTTGCCTGGGCTAGAGTGAGTGCCGTGGCATCAGCCTAGCTCACAGCAACCTCAAACTCCTGGGCTCAAGCGATCGTACTGCCTCAGCCTCCCAAGTAGCTGGGACTATAGGCATGCGCCACCATGCCCGGCTAATTTTTTCTATATATTTTTAGTTGTCCAATTAATTTCTTTCTATTTTTAGTAGAGATGGGGTCTCACTCTTGCTCAGGCTGGTTTCGAACTCCTGACGTTGAGCGATCCACCCGCCTCGGCCTCCCAGAGTGCTAGGATTACAGGCGTGAACCACCACGCCTGACCCCCCCTCTGTTGATTTTGAAAATGTTCTCTATGGACTGTCAGGTGTTTAACATCCTCATGTCACAATTTTTCATTCATCTACCTTGGGTATATTTGTAGCATACCCAAGTTATTTAGAAGTTTCAAGGAGTTATTTTTATGCTTCATGGATTAAGTCTTTTATGGCTCGTTCGTTCTCAGGTTTTCTTTTGCTCTTTAAAGAGCACTATTGCCAAGGGGGGAGGGGAACTGAGGTCACCGGTGACCCGTGTCCTCCTCTCCCCTCTGTACCACCTGCCTCCCAGGGTGAGCCAGGAATGGGGAGTAGGATGACACTGTTGAGGAAGCAGGGGCATGAGATCGGGTCAGCTTTATTCATTTATCAAATGTACCCTAAGTGTCTGATGCTGAGCTAGGGTCCAGGTAGAGAGATGTGCCCAGACGAGTTGGGACCTGGGGCTGCCAGGGTTACCTCTTATGGGGGCCATCCTGGAAGCACAGCTGGAGCTGTCTCATAAGGTGAGCATGGCATGCAGAGGCGCTTGGCGGTACCAGAGCAGCATTCTGGGGCTTCTGCGGTGTGACCTGAAGTAAGAGGCACATCAGGGCACTGCTCTGCCACAGTCTCTAGTTTATCCTGGTCTTTTCTGTTTTAAATAAATAAATGCCAATTGGTAGCCACAAAACTGATTTTATATCCCAGAGTTTGAAAGATGCTTTTGTGTAGAGTGGGGGAGATGCCATCCAGGGAACAACACCACCATACCCACCCATCATGCATCCCTAGACAAAGAGCCCCAGAGTTGACGGTCAGACAAGTTTGGGATAGTCATGCTGAAATAACTAGAAGAAAAGGACCTTCTAATCCTGACCCAGTGTGGAAAAGGATTGCTATAGTAGCTGGCCCAGGAAAGAGACTGCTCAGGCATTTGTTTTTTGGAGTGACAGTGGCAGTTTTACTGGGCCTGGCAAGTGGCTGATCTGGCAGAACATTGTTGTTTCTTGCAGATGGATGGGAGGAAGCCCAGTGCTGGTCACCAAGGACAGTCTGGCCTTGTCTCCCATTCGTGGGCTATGTCTGCTGTCATTGGGGAAGGGCTTTATGTGTGTCCAGAGGCAAAGCGCCTGATGAGTGGAACACACAGTTTGGGGAAAGGAGGGCGAAACTGTGTGTGGGCGAGGTGCAGGGCAGTTATTGTACCCATGGCCAAGCTTGGGAATAATGTAGGCCAGGCCACATGTGTTCATGCTACAGATTTGGACAGGCTTATTCTTAAAAATAAGGTTTCTTATGTTTCAGTTTAGTGACATTAAATTTGTATGAAAAGCTCAGTGTCTTAAGTGGCTATCTTAACTACTGAGTTTTTCCTAATACAGTGTTCAAAAATAAAGTACCACCAAGTCCTGCATTCAGGAGCTACAGTGGTGGCACAAAAATGAGCTTGCCCTTGGTCTCTGAATCCCAAGTCCAGAGCTGCAGGTGGCCTCAGGTGCATCCAACTAGAGGTTGAGGAGCTTCTCTATTGGGGTAATGCTGAGGGGCCACCAGGGAGGTTCTGGGTGGGCTGGGAGTCATGGGGTGGAAGTGGGGGCAGATTTTAAAGACTGTGTGTACCCTGCTTCTACTCCTCTTGCAGGGTGATGGGCGGGGACAGGATTCCCCCTAATTGGTTTGAAGAAAGATTTATCTGTGGCCAGTCACTTGGCCTGAAGGGTTAGGGGAGGAATTTCCTCAGTCCCTCTAGGTTTCATGGGTTTGAGGTACCGTAGCTGCTGTAAAACACAGGCTCCCTATGGAGTATTAGGTGATGGATGCTGCTCTTTTAAACAGAAAGGGTATAATTAACTGGCAAGTGAGCCTGATACTCTTAAGGATGGATTTGTGAGCAGAGAGAAAGATTTGGGAGTGATCTGCTATACATCAATGGTAAGTGGAATTGAGGATAATTGAGTAGGCCAGAGAACTGCCAAGGACAAAGGGGAAAGCTTGCAGAATGATAGTCTTCTCTCTCCAGTTGTTGGAGAATCTTCATTCTGCTTCGGGAAGCCTCGGGAGCCTATGCTGTGGAAACCCACTCTGTTCCCAACTGCTTACCTGGGTGGTGCTTCCCCATTTAAGGTGGCACAGCAGTGCTTTGCAGTGGGGTTTGGGTGGAGCCCCTGTTGATGGCAGTAAGTTCTTCCTGGTGGATTTGGCTGATGAAAAAGAAAGCATTTTCTGAACATGGTGGTTGGTAGTAAGCGTTTCCCTCCTCACTCTGTTGAGCTGGGCTGGTTGGTTTGTATGGCGTCCTGAAGCCCATCATTAGTTAGATGGTTTTATTGTTAGGGCCAGGTCTAAAACATGGCTATGAATAAATTCTTTCTTGAATTAAGCAAAAAAGGACTTTGTGAGCAGTGGAAAGAAAACTTAGAGTCAATTCTGCGGTCATGTGATATATATATTCCTGAAAGTAACCACACTATGCAAAATTATGCAATAAAAACTACAGAGCTTATGGGGGAAATGGGGTTAGGGGTACAATATTCAAAAACTTTGTTATTGAAACTAAAAAATGAGATAGGAACCGAATAGAAACAGTAGCACAATTTCACATGTTAAATGGTTAAGAAAAAAAAAACTGCAATAGATATGGTACTTTATCTTGAAAAAGCCCAGCTTACAGAAGTGGGTGTTGGAAGAGTTGTAGCTTGTGGGTTATTGTGAAGCTGTGGAAGGAGTATTATCTGAAATCACATGGAAAGCTCTAACACCTGATGTGAATGGGTGGCTGTTTGAACTGTGTGCAGGTGTGTGTGTTGTGCATTCCTGCTCAGCCAGGTTCAGCCGGATACAGTTGTACCTTCACCAGCTTTCTCCAGACTTTCTCCGGACAATTGCACATAAACACATGCGAAATTCACAATACCCTGAAATTGTTCCTAATATAGCATTTGTATGGAACAAAACATTATAGCAATACCAATGGCATATTAATGTCTTTCTTGAAGATGGCTAAGAGTGAGCATAGATAACCTTAAACCCAGAGGTCCCTGTGGATGGGGAACTGTAATTGAAGGAGTTGGAGCAGAGGGACTTGTGCAATTATTTGTAATGGAGTCCTTTAACACATTATGAAGGAAAGGAGTACTGAAGTTTAAAGCCTACCTTTACTTCCATGTTCATGCAAAATTTTTTCCCTTAAATGAATTAAGTTTGCAGATTATATAATCTGAATAAAATTGTAGGATTATGTATAGTTAAATAGAATGAGGATCTATAGGTGTGAATAACTCTATTTTGAAATGGTGAACTTCATAAAGGAGGATTATTAATTCTGTATACACTGTAGTCCTTGCTCTCTAACTTCAGACTAAAGAAAATAATAACCATGAATAAATATCCGAGATGGTTAAAAACAGTTTTTGAACTCTTTTTGTGATAGAGACCCATTCTGCCTAGACAACATATTAAAACTTACTTTATATTAAACAATATTAAACTAAAATATAGTCAGAGAAATACTAGTGAACCTTTACCTAATAAAAATAATATCCCAGACACTTTCATCTGAATTTGGATGCTATAGTTTAATTTCAAGTGGTTTTCTGACTATTAATGATATACTGTAGAAATTTATAAGATACCAAGAATATAAGAATTACTCTATATCTCTGTCACCAAAAAGCCATTATTAACATTTCTGTAGCTTATATTCCTAATAAACTCACATGAAAACGTTGTTTATCTGTCTACTCATCCACACACCCCATGTGTTATCTTTCATTTTCATTTCTTTCATATATGCTTTTAATTTTGGTGGTCGGTGGTGGAAGAACACAGGCTAAGGAATCAGATCTGCAGACACAACACACCTTTCAAATGTGCTGTATGGATTTAAATTACATTATTTATGCTAAGAGCACAGCATATTTAAGGTGTAATGAAATGGTAGCTGCTGTGATGTACTTACGGACATACGGTTTTTAAAAATCTTCATAAACATAAAGCTGTATAATACTATGTCAGGTACATGTGTGTCATAATTAACCATTTTCTTACTATTAAACACAAATTAAATTTAGGGCTCTTGACAGTTTTTCCATTTTAAAGTAAAGCTGTTTGAATACTTTTTATATGTAAAAACATGTCCTCATATAATTTCTTTCCTTTTTTATGAGTAGAATTATAAGGGCAGAGGTGGATTAGCACATCTTTAAAAATCGCTTTCTAGAAATGTACCAATTTATGAATATGTACCCTTCACCAGCCCTGACTTAATTGCCATATTTTAAAAGTTTTCATAATCTGAAGGTAGAAAGGATTGTTGCATTTTTTTCACTTGTGAGGTCAGTGTTTTGGTATTTTTATTCTATCATTTGAATTTTCTGTGAATATCCTTCAGGAGAGTATATATGTGTGTTTTCTGCTTTGTTCTTTGCATTCAATCCATTTATATGAGGCCAGGTACGGTGGCTCAGACCTGTAATCCCGGCATTTTGGGAGGCCAAGATGGGAGGATTCACTGAAGCCAGGAGTTCAAGGCTGCAGTGAGCCATGACTGCCACTGTATTCTAGCCTGGACAACACTGTGGTGAGACCCTATCTCAAAAAAAAAAATTATATTCTTTAATGAGAAAAAATATTAGCTTTTCATCTGTGTTTTTGATTGTTTTGTATTTGAATTTTCCTTTAACTTCTATCATTTTTTTCTTTATCTAGATATATGTATGACTATGTATTTTTTCATTCTGTACGTTCTCTTATGCTTTTAATAAGAGTGTTTTTTTAAAGGAAAACTTCCTTTTTTTATTATTATTTAGTGAATGGTTCATACCAGCTTATATTGTTTTGTAGTGCATGTGTTGTCATCATAGGAGCTATTTTTAAATTACTTCTAGCTCATCATTTTTCCCTGTATTAGAACTATGCTCCTTGTGTATATTTGCAATATATAATTAGTTAGGTATATTTCAATCACTCTTTTCAAAAATTTCTTAGCTTGTCTTCCTGCTAAGTTTTAAACACTGAGATTTTGAGAAGAAGTTTACCAGAATTAAAATTTGGAAAGATAGCTTTGTAGTATTTGGTATTCTCCAGAATCATGGCATTTCCTTCCAATTTTTTGTCTTTTATATTCCTTAGTAAAATTTGATGTTTTCTACTTATTCATTCTGTATATTTCTTGAATATTAAGTTTATTCCTAATTTTTGTTATTGTAGATGAAGTGTTTTTAATGTGTATTTATTTTCTAAATACTTCATAGAATGTAGAAAAGCTTTTGTTTAGTGTATTTTTATGATTCTTGCCCACTAAGATATTTCACAATTATCTTCAAATGCCCTTTGGCTTAAACTATCAACTATTAATAAAGTAGAATTATGCTGCTGTGAGTAATAAGTAAAATTAATGTATGGTTTTGTTATGTGTTATCTATGTCAAGTTCTGACATCAGAGTTATCTTTGCAAAATGAATTGGATAATTGTCTTTCTTTTCTATGTCCTCTGACGCTGTTTGTTACTTGTACAGTGAGCTGTTTCCTAACCTGCCTAGCCCAAAAATGGTTTTAAGAGTAATTCTTTAATAACTTTATTTTTATTTTTCCTTTGTTACTTTTCTTTTTGTTTCTGCTGCATCAGAGATTAGTCTTGATAACTCATATTTTTCCAGAGAGTTGTCATTTTTTGAAGATATTTTAATGTATTTGCATAGTATATACAAAGCATTTTTTATTCATGTTTGTTAGGTTGGTATGAAAACAGGATTTTTTCTGTGACCAGGCCAAACAGCTACTACTATTCTACTTTTAGTTCATTACACTTGCCAGACAGTCTATGCAGGTTCATTTTTACCCATTTACTTACCAATCTGTTGCTGTTCATTCCTTTGTATATGTCCAGGTTTCTAGCTGATATCTTTTTTCTTCTGCCTGAAGATCATCCTTTAACATTTCTTATATACAGGTCTGCTGGTGACCAATTTTCTCAGCTTTTGTCTGGAAATGTTTTTGTTTCTAGTCTGTTCTTAAAGGACGTTTATGCTGTATATGTGCTGTATGTATAGGTTGACTTTTTTTTTTCCTTGCACTTCAGAGGTACGATTTCATTTTCTTCTGTACTATATATTTTCTGAAGATTAAGTATGCAATTTTTCTCCTGTTCTATCTGTAATCCTTTTTTCCTCCAGGTTTGCAGCAGATTATAATATGCCTTAGTTTGGATTTGTGTGTATGTGTTTATCCTGACAGGTATTTGTTAAACTTCTTGGATCTATAGGCTTCTGGTTTTTATCAAATATGGAAAACTTTCAGCCATTATTTCTACAAATATTTTACTTAAGCACACACACAACACACACACCCCTTCTGAGATTCAAATTACACATATGCTAGACTGGGCGCTCAGGTTCTGCTCATTGTTTCTTTTGCTTATTCTCTCTCCATACTGCATTTTGATAGAGTATATTGCTATGTCTTCAAGTTCTTTAATCTTTTCTTTTGTACTATCTAATCTGTTAAATATATCCAATGAAATTTTTATTTCTAATCTTCCATTTTTACATTATGTTCGTGTTGTCATTTAAATCCTTGAGCATATTATGGTTATTTATAACAGTTTTGAAAATGTTCTTTTCTGGTAATTCCATCATGTCTCATTTTTAGTTCTCTTTCTATTGACTGGTTCAATCTTGGTCATTGTCCTGTTTTCCTGCTTTGCTAGTCTAGGAATTTTTGGTAGTTGCTGAAGGTCATGACTTTTACATTTTGGGGTGGTGGATTTTGTTGTATGCTTTTTAAAAGTGTTAGATTTGTTCTAGCAGGAAATTATTACTTCAATATCAGTTTAATCCTTTCAAGGCTTATTTTTAAACTTTAGTATAGTTCTAAGTATCCTTTATTCTAGAGTTAGATTTGTTCTAACACGTGCCTGTTCCAGGGTCTCTACTGAATGTTTATTCTGTGAGGTCTCTCCACTCTGGCTGGTGAGGACTCCCAGCCCTGTGAGAACACTGGGAATTAATCAGTTTACAGGTCTCCAGTGATTGTTCTTGCCTCAGAAGTTGTTCCCTGCCCTTGTGGAATTTCTCCCTCCTGTGTATGCACAGATTGTCATTCCACAAAGGCTCAAGCAGTCCCTAGGCAGTTCTGGGACTTTCTGTATAGCTCCTTCCTTTTCCATACCCTGCCTGACAAATTATAGCCACCCAGGCCTCTCTGAGTCTTGTGTTCTAATTCAGCATTTTTGCTGGCTGTGTCTTCCCTCCATGCTCTCATCCCCCCAGTGTGGCGATTGCCTCTGGGCAGAAAGCTACGGGGATCATTAGGCTCACTTTGTCTCCCTTCACTGTGGGAATGTAGTCCTGCACTGCTTGTTGTCCAGTGCCTGAAAACAGTTGTTTCATGTGTTTTGTTCCGTTTACTAGTTATCAGTGGCAGGTGAGGAAGTACAGACACTGTTCCTCTCTCAAGGTCACAAGTCATTTTTACAGAAACTTATACTTTCTGAAGCATTTTTAACATACATGTTTGAGGGTATCTTTTTTTGCTCTTAAACGTATTTTTTAAAGAAACAGATATTAGTAGAGGCACTAAAATAGATTTCTTTCCTAGTCAAATTTTATGTTAATAAATCCTAGGAAAGTGTTCGTAGTCTCTGAATCCAAAACCTTTAAGAACTATCAGTTCACAGGGGCAACTTTTTCTCCTTCCTCTTCATGATGGTATAGTGAGTCACACTAAATTTTCCCACAGTTTATATTGTGGAGGAGTATTTTTCCCTGAATGTCAGTGTTCACCTTTTGTTTAGTCATTAGTGGTTGATTCTGCTCTGAAGTGTAGAGCTTACTGTCACTGGCTTGGCTTCAGGTAATGAGCTGTGTGATGTTTGGCAGGCCACTCAACTTCTCATCTTTAAAGTGTTAGGGATCTGGACTAAAGAGACTTTAAAGTCCCTTCCATTCATTTAGTCAGTAAATATTTACTGAGCATGGTGTGTACTGGGGACACATTAGTGAATGAGACAAACAAGGATCCTGCAGTTACTTAGTGGAATAAATAGATAATACTATAAACAAAAGTGTAACAAGAAAGAAATAACTTTGAGGGATGCCTGAGGAAAACAAACCAGGATAATGTGCAGTGGCAGTGGGGAGGGGCCCATGTTAGATGAGGTGGTCTGAGAAGGCTTATCTGAGGAGCTAAAATGTGAGCCATCCAGATGAATGAAAGAAATGCCATTCCGATTCTAGGACACAGGCGTTCTAGGCACCAGAAAGAGCACGTGCAAAGGTCCTGAGGTGGGCACATGCCTGTGTGGTATAAGAACACCGTTGTCTTGAATGAGGGGCATAAATGGTGCAGGAGTCGGGGTGCAGGACAAGGCTCAGTGCTTGCAACGTCTGTGACACCAAGGCTCCATCCTGCTGGAATGCTTCTCTACCTAAAACTATTAGATGCCACATGCTATCCACAGATGGATAACAGGGGCCCCAGGAATCACATTGGAGTGGGTATGGTAGTTGAGGGTACTGGCAAGATCACAGAGTCTAAATCAGCAAGGACCTCAGTGGCGCTAGTGAGCTAACATGGTTTTAGCCAGGAGGTTGGAGGCCAGCTTCAGTGGTCTTGGTCAGGATGAACCAAAAAGTCCGTTTTTAAATTTGCAGAACCACAGATAGCTCCATAGGAACTATCACCTATGGAAATATTTTCACTAAGAAAATATTGAGCTTTTTCTGAAGCTCACATATAAAGGCTATATGGACCCCATAGCCTAAAAATCCTGTTTCCATGGAAGGAAGCTGCCAGTAAAACTGCTTGGAGAGTTTAAGGAATGTGTGACTTTTAAATAGAGAAAGAAAAGATGCTGTGAAAAGCAAGAGCTTTCAAGGGTGGAAGGGGCTGACCCCCAAAGCTAGCCGGCTTTGTCCTGGTAGACAGTAGCTATAACAAAATACCATAGACTGGGTAGTTTATAAACAACAGAAACTTACTTCTCACTGTTTGGAGGCCGGGAAGTCCAAGATTGAGGTGCCAGCCGATTTGTTGTCTGGTAAGTGCCCTCTTCCTGGTTCTAGCCCAATCCTCACATGGTGGAAGGGGCAAGAGGTCTCTCTAGGGGTCTTTTATAAGGGCACTGATTCCATTCATGAGGGCTCCACCTCCATAACCTAATCACCCCCTAAAGGTCCCACCTCCTTTGACCATCAGATTGGGTGTTAGGATTTCAACAGGTGGATTTAACATTCAGACCATAGCAACAGGCCTTCCCTCTTTTGCTGGGATGATTCTTTTTGTGCTTTGGTATAGCACCAATTAAAATCCAATTCCATTTGAAGAACTCTCAGAGACCCAGCAGCTCTCACTTGACATTATTAGCATACCGGCATGTGCAGTCTGAAAGAATCCCCTCTTCTCCTGAGAAAGCCCAGTCTCCCACCTGTTTCCTTATCTGTCTCTTGTCACATCATTCCACCACTGTGTCCTTGTGCAGTTTTTTTAGGCAGAGAAGTCATCATTGTGAGCTACCACCTAAGTGTTAGTGTCTTCTCACCTGCAGTTGTATCTCTGTATTCCTTAAGTTTCTTTAAACAGCGTTTTAACAAATTCCTGATTTGAGTATGTATGTTTTTTATTTATTTATCAATTTCTGTCTGTCTTCTATTGTACCCTGTGTCTGGCTTCTGCCCTCAGTGCTGTAGTGAAATAGTTTGCCCACATTTATTAATGGCCTCTGGCCTCCCCTGCCTCTTCTCCATTCTCCCCTCCACCTCTCTGCAGCATATGCCTCTGTTGACACATCCTCATTGCTGTGGCATTCTCACCTTCCTTTTAGGACACCTTCCTGCATCCAGCTGCCTCCTTGCCCTCCCCAGCTGGCCACAGCAGGCTCACTTGCTCACTCTTCCCTCTGGACCTCTTACCTGTCAGCTCAACTGTCATCTCTGGGCACCAACCCCCAAGCACATATCTCCAACTCTGACTTCCTCCTCCCGCTTCTGGGCCCTGGGCTCTGTGCACCTTCACCTGAATGCTCACCGTGGAGGAAGCCAAGCATCTCCCCCTCCCCTCCTCCCTCAGCTACCTCGAGCTCCCCTGTGGGTGCCCCTCCCTCCTGCTTACCCAGGCTTGAAGTTCAGAATCCTCAGGATCCTCTTCTCTGTGTTCAGAGGTTATCTGGCCACATTAACTCTAGCTCTGAATTTAAGTGGGTTGAGGACCGATGGACAGAGGGAGAAGCGTAGACAGCAGGGTAGACAGGTGAGACTGTGCTGGGCAGGGGACGGGTGGGGGGCAGTAGCTGAGAGGAAGAGCAGGTCAAAGAGGGTTTCTGAAGGTAAAAGAGATTGGGGGATGTTTTAAAACAAAGACTAGGGAAGGATCTGATAGGAGAGAAGATGAAGGTTAAAAGAAAGAGAAAGATCTTTCCCAGGTTCCTCAGAAGAATTTAGCAACACCCTGTCTGACTGGTGACGTCTTACCAAACACTCTTTCAGTTAGAAATACTCCAGGCTGCAAGTCCTTTAGGAACTTGTCCTATAGATTTGCCAACGTTGGAATGATGTAGGCCACAGGGATACATTGCAGCAGTGTTTGGTCTATCAACAGATCATTTAATATTAGTGTTTATTCCAATGTGGATTGGAAAAACGCATTATAGTACATCCATACAGTGGGCTGCTGTGCAGCCTTAGAAAAGAATAGGAAACTGTGTCCTTATAGAGAAAGAGAATTCTAAGATATTATCAAATGAATAAAAGCAAGATAGAACAATGTTGTATGTGTCTTACGTAAGTACAAGCAAGACATAATGTATGTGATAAACTATAACAACACACGGTGTCTGCTGTACTTTGTGTTTGTTAAAAGGAAAGGGTGAAGAAGAAAGATGTATTCATATTTTCTTGTACATACATAAAGACTATAGAGGAACCCCTGAAAAATCTGCCCTGTGACTGATTAGTGGGGGCTGGACCTGAGCAAATAGGGGAGGTGGGGGGGCTCTAACCGTGTATCTTTTTATAGTTTTAGATTCTTGAACGATATGCATATATTATAGCCTCTTTAAAATTTTCCAAAAATGGAATTTTTTTAAAACCTCCAAAGATTAAAATGGATAGTATTATTTCCACCAATTCAGTAAAAGCCAGCTTGTTTTACCAGAGAGAGTATTTGGCTACTCTAAAGTGTCCATTCGTGAGTCTTTTCTGGTTTTCTGAATAAGGTTTGGCTTATTCTCTGTTACTTTGGAGGAATTATTTCTGCTTTGTAATTAGTCCTGTTCTTCCTCTCGGAGAACTTCTACCATTGCTAATATTATTGGTGAGGTCAGATATAGTTTTCTTACATTTGTGTCCCTTTTTCCCCCATCCAAAGGCTCTGTACGTTCATTGCCACATTAGGTAATGTTTCGACAGTTCATGTAGATAGGAGGATAATTATTTGCCTTAATACTTGAATTCTTACCCTGATAGATCTTACATCGTTACTCCAGAAAAGTGTTAAATGAAACTCTTTGTTATAATAAAAAATATTAAGTTCAGGAGACCTTAAGGCTGATTGAAGAACAGCGACCGCGCTGCTGTCGAGGAGCTGTGTAGGAGCTGTGTGGTGAAACGGGAGGAGCGTTGGCGGGAGGGAGCAGCACTGCCTGCAGCTCTTACAGCACTGTTGTAGTGAACTGGGACTAGCGATGGACCTGCTAGTAGCCACCGCCCAGGGCAGCTTCAGGAGGAAGCCCTGAGCATCTCGTGTGTCCCACAGTGGAGCAGTGTTCTGAAATGGTGGCTGCAGATATGCAGAGACAGGTCAATCTTGAATTTTCAAAAGAAGTTTTGACCGGACAGCAGGTGGCCTCTACTCTAATAAGATACTTCCTTTTTCTCTTTCAACATCTCAAACTTGGAATAGGTACTCTGCGTGAGACCCATTCTCCTTTAATTCCATTGTTCAAAAGTCTCAAATTTGTAGCTTCTTTTCAGTTAGTACCTTTCTATCTTTATTTTTTAGGTAAGATCAGTCGTCAGACTTTGAAAGAAAACAGATGATTTTCAGTGTAGACTTTCTAAAGGTTCTAATTAATAACGAACGTCCTTGCGTTAATACCTTAAGTCCTGGGTTTGTAATGAGCATTTTTACTTAATTCAGAGGGACACTGGGGAGTGAATTGGTGGCAGGACAGCACAGACCACTGTGGTTTCAAACTCTTGGCAGGTACGTCTCCATTCATGGATGCATTAACAGCCAATGGAACAACCAACATACAGACATCTGTTACAGGAGTGACAGCTGGGAAAAGGAAATTTATTGACGACAGAAGAGACCAGCCTTTTGACAAGCGGTTGCGTTTCAGTGTGAGGCAAACAGAAAGTGCCTACAGATACAGAGATATTGTCGTCAGGAAGCAGGATGGCTTCACCCACATCTTGTTATCCACAAAATCATCAGAGAATAACTCACTAAATCCAGAGGTGAGAGACACTCCTTGGGCTGATTTGTGCTTCATGCTTCTCAACGCCCGTGTTCTGGGCCGCTTTGCTGAATTGGCGCTCCTCTTTGTGCTCTCTCCAAACCTCCGGCTGTGTCCCAGTGCCCTCCAGAAGGTAGGGTGCAGAGGGAAGCTGGCGCTTTGCTCCTCATCACACTTCGGACTAAGGTGTAGTCGGGAGAGAGGTGTGTGCTGAGTGTCCATCCCTCTTCTCCTGGGTGTGGGCTATGACGGGAACCAGGGCTTTGAACGGGGAGGTGGTGGCTGTGCCTTTGTCCTCGTTCACCTCCCAGGCGGGAGCTCTTCATCTGGAGGGCACAGGGGCTCGGGGAGCCCGTAGCCTCCCTGAAGTCACATGGAAATGTGTATGCACACATGCTTTGCTTTCACTTTCATCAGAGTCTTAAAGGTTCTTTGTTCAGACAGAATTAAAATGCCCTGGGTCCCAGTCCCGTCAGAATATTTGTCATCATTCCTAGTCTTTAGAACTTGCAGCAGAACGTACCACTGCGGGGCTGCTGTGAGCTCTCAAGGATGGAGGGAGGGTGGCGGTTGCAAAGGCTCGAAAAGGAACTTTATAAAGTATCTACAATTGGGAGTATCAGAACTTGCCCTATACTTTACCAAAATGTTAAGTTCTAGTATTTGTTTGTTTTCCATTGTGAGCAGCTAGGTGAGGTTTTTTTTCCAGGCAAAAAGACCAAAGTACGGAAAGTCTGTGTGTCTGGTAAAGGTCACATAAGAAGCCAGTTCAAAGCTGGTCCTTGGTACATTTTTAGACTGCAGAGTCCCTTTGTTGGTTATTTTAAATGCTTCTTAGAGACCATTTTAAATGATTTTGTACCTTTCTAAAATTACCTTTCCATATTATTGTGTTTGTACTTAATAATACACTTATGCACCAAACTATTTAAGTTTTTGTCCCAAGTGTGGCAGGCTGGGTTTTTATAAAAAAACAAAACAAAATAAAATAAGAAACAATGGAACTAGTTTCTTTCAACTGGTTTGAATATGCCACCTGCTGTCCAAACTGGAGAAATGCCCAGTGATGTGAATGTAACTTGACTTACCTACCAAGGGCCACAATGACTGAAATACTAAGGTAATGTAAATTCAAATCTTTCTAATTATACTCTATTTATAAACAGTTCTGTAGTTATATTTATACTGTCCCCAGCAACCCAATCTCTGGTTACAGAAAATAAGAAATTTGCAAAATAATTAAAATTATGGTACATATAGGGAACTCGGGCCATGAATGCCTTTTTTATAGGTCCACATTATCCAGTAATAAAATGCTTTTATGGTTCTATACCCAAAATACTCTTTGCCACTTTAACTTCTGGTGACTTTCAGGTAATGAAAGAAGTCCAGAGCGCCCTGACCACGGCGGCTGCTGACGACAGCAAGCTGGTTCTGCTCAGCGCAGTCGGCAGCGTTTTCTGTTGTGGGCTTGACTTTATTTATTTTATACGACGTTTAACAGATGACAGAAAAAGAGAAAGCACTAAAATGGCAGAAGCTATCAGGTACGCAAAAATGGTGTGTTTTTAATGTTGGTTTGGGTGTTGTACTTTGGGTATGCCAATCCAGATAGAACATGCCCAAACAAGCCTTGAGAATAAAATGTACATCTTCCACTGAGAGATACTAGTAGCAAAATTAATTAAATCATGTCTTTTCTATGGGCCTGGCAGGAATTACTACTTGCCTTGGGCAAAAAACTGACTTCAAGGCTGGCTTAAGCCCAGCAAGTGTTCAAGGAATGTTCTAATGATTAGAGTATGCAATAATGTATAGCAGCAGTTTCCATTATTTGTGCTATGAGTGTGTTCTGTCCTCAACCCTTAAATAAAGATGGATTGTCTTCCAAATAATGACTTTCCATTTGCTTGACTCTAAAATAAATTGTCTAGGCTTTATGACAAGCTAGTTCCATAACTTCACATGGAAAGATTTTTTTTTAGTACAAGCAGTGCACATTCTTATTCAAGTTCATCCTAGGTTTCGGCTAGACAGCGAACTAGATAATATGAAGTAAAAATGAAAGTCCCCCCTTTTCTCTTAACACCCCCAAGATATCCACTGTTAATGTGCATGTCTTCCCCAACATTTTTGTAAACATTTTGGTTTATACTTTTAGTTGGTTTGTTTTTTTGGTTTTTTTTCTTCAGAGACAGGGTCTTACTGTGTTGCCCAGGCTGGAGTGCAGTGGCTATTCACAGGCGTGATCATGACACACATACTACAGGCTGAAACTTTTGGGCTCAAGATTGACAAATAAAAATTGTATACAGGATGTTTTGAAATATGTATACATTGTGGAATGTCTAAATCAAGCTAATTAACATACATACTACCTCACATATTTTATCATTTTTGTGTGTGGTGAGAACACTTAAAGTCTACTCCCTTAGCAATTTTCAAGTTTATAATACATCGTTATTAACTATAGTCGCCGTGATACACAATAGATCTGTTGATCTAAGCATTTTCAAATATGTATTTCACACACACATGAATAATATAGACGTATGTTTAGTTGTGTTGAATTAATGTAATTATACTTTTTTTGCTTTGTAGCTTTTTTCATGTAACAGTATGACTTTGAGATATTTCAGTTTCCTCAGTTGTTGGATTTTCCACAGCTTATATCATACTACTACAAAAAGCTTTCCCTAGAACCACCCTAATTCTGCTTTAAGCATATCCCCTCATTTATCATGCTAATCACTATACTGTATAATTGAAAGTGTTTGATTGTTCAGAGGCGAATTTTATTTAAAATGAATGAAATCCAGTCACCAACCAGAAAGACTGTCATACTACCCTACCCACCTTCCTAAGTGACCCCAAAACCCTTTGTGTTTGCCCTTTTAATTTATAGCAGGATGAAAAATTAAAGAGAAGGCAGACTTACAAAATGGCAGAAAAGTGGGTTGGATCTTTCCCCAAATCCCCCAGATATCTGGAGTACTGAAGTTGAACTTGTTTTGATAGATCCTGGGCTCCTACTGGCTGAGAACCTAAGCACTGCCTTTGGGGCACTGGGCTTTCTGGTCCCCTAAACCATTCTACAGGTGCACAGCAGGATTGGTGGGGGCACTTTTTTCTGTTTTGGTGGGTCTGGCACGGGGCATCTCTCTTTGGCAGATTATCCCAAGCTGACGCTGATGAGCATTACCCAAAAAATAGCCCATCAGAGGATTCCTAGAACCTACACCTTGGCCTTCCATAACGTATTTAATCATTTTCAAAATTAATATATTTTCTTATATGATATACACATGTATTTGGGTGGTTTCTATTCCTTAATATTTTGAGCATTATCATTTTTTAGGCTATAATATTTTTTTTTCAGAAACAGTTTGAAATTTTATAACCTGATCTTATTAAATACTAATTCTGGTCTCCAAAATAATTTCAAATATGTGGCCCACTAGATGAGACCCCATCTTGTTATTTGATTTAAGATTAAACTTCTCGATCGATGTGCATAGTTCCTTGCCGGATTATCAGCACCTCTAAGACAGCTGGTAGATGTCTGCATCATTAGGCCACCCAGTCAGGATGAATCACATGAATTTAAGTTTTTTAAATACAAACCATTATGCCTCATGTGGTCATTTTGTGTTATGTATTTCCCATGAAAGCACACTGAATTTACACATAATATTGTGCTTTGGGTACCTCTGCTGTAATAAGAACATAGGATTTGTCAGCAATACCTTCGGGCCCTGGTTCCATGTTCCCCTGTGGACTTTCCCTTAAGCTCCTCTCGTAAATCGTGCTGGTGCCTCACCATGGCACAGCCCACTTCCCCCAGTGTGGGGTCACCCTGGCAGTGGATACGGCTGGTGGTGTTGGGATTAGTAAAAGCAGAGGAGAGAGAGAGCAAGACATTCAAGTAGAGATCTCATTTGTTGAACTTTCAAGTAACTTTAAAAGTTTATTTTCATCAACTCCTCATTCCCCACAAAAAACTGAATTGATACGCTAGTGAAAGCGCCAAATCCTAACTGTAGGGAAACCTGCTTGTTCTTTACATGACTGTATTCTTGTCAATGTGAATTTTTCTTAATATACTCTGGGAGGATCAGAAAAATAATTAGTTACACCAAATACACTTAACCTTTCTTACTCATTTGCATTTAAATTAATTTTTATATGGATAAAATTGGCTTATACACAAAAGCTCTTCCTATATATATTTTTTGTTTCTCTGGTGTCTCAAATTATTTAAAACTTTGAGGCAAAGGACTTCATTGTAGCAACTTTTCAAAAGAAAAGTGGGAAAGAGGAAGACGAAGTTAAACATTAGGTTGTCAGGTATCTAGGGCAGCTAATTTTATGATCAGAATTAATGGTGATGATGAATTTGCAGATTAGCTGTAATGAAAATATTCACTACTTTAGTGATTAAAACCAAAATTCTTATGAATTAGTTTACAACATTTAGGCTTTTGAAGCCTGCTGGGACTAGTAGCTTTCATTTAGTGTCTGGAGGACAAGGAGCCGCCTGTCCCCAGAAGCAGGTGTCTTCTCCCCTGAAGGGAGGTGGGGTGGGGATAGGTGGAACCTGGAGGCCAGAGGATTCCAGCAAGTAGACATCCCAGTGAACTTGACCTCCTTAGATGAAGGGAGCACTCAGCCAAGAAGGCAGCCACTGGCTACTCAAACTTAAGATCCTTGTTGCCTCATTTTCCCCAAACAGTTCCTAGACCATCATCTTATGTGACTTTCTAACTATTTGATGTCTGTGAATTACTCAGTGTTCTTCAAGGGATGAATTTTGTTTAATTTTAAAGTATTTTTAAAGTAATTTTATCACTCTCCTTCCCTGCCATACCCAGCATAGCCTTGAACTTAATTCACAAACAATTCCAAGGAAACTAATATAAATTCAGTATGTTGCATTGCACATATTTCAATGTTCATGTGTTTTGATGGTAAGTTTAAAAATTACATTTGCTTGAGGTCCAGCAAAAGAAGGGCCTGAAGGCAGTTCCCACTTCCTCACCTCTGATAGCCTGTGGCTTGATTTGTGGTTCCCTTGGCTAAGCTTTGATGGCCCTGGGAAGTTTCTACTAGATAGAAAAGCATTTCTTTGAAGGTTTTGTTCTGGATTTGTTTTGTTTTGTTTTTATAGAGATGAGGGTCTCGCTCTTGCTCAGGCTAGTCTTAAACTTCTGACCTCAAGTGATCCTCCCACCTTGACCTCCCAGAGTGCTAGGATTATAGGCATGAGCCACTGCGCCCAGCCTGTGTTTTGTTTTTTTAAACAAAATGAGTTTCTGTGCAGGCCATGTTCATTTTTGTCATCTCAGGGCTCACCTTTCAGAATGGCCAGTTCCTGTCCTCTTAAAAGGGAAGGTGATCTTTTTCCATAGTAGCAAAGACCACCTGGTTCACTTATACCCCTCCCAGAGAGAACCACCAGCTTCCAGTGAAGTCATCATAGTTATCATTCTGGGCAAAAATAAAATTTCAGTTCCAGAAAATTTCTCCAGCCTGTTGAAATCCAAGTTTTGATTTTTTTCAATGTCTATTTTAGAAGCTGGGTTATTTCTCTTTTATACAGACCTATTGGGAGAGGGGCAATGCTATATGAAGTAATGAAGTCCTTGCACTATTTGTCTGTTATTATTACCCTGATTTTGATCGTCCCTTTCATGTTAATCTGTCACCCAGTCCATGGTTTCCAGGTGTCAGGCCTGGGGCAATTTCTGCTTTGCTCCCTGTTCAGAGGAGGTGGGTGAGAACCAGGGAGACAAATATTTCTGCTCTGTGTATCATGGAGACAATTACGCATTACCTTTTCAAGAGTCCTCAGTAACTGAGCCTAGGGCATGTATTTCCACCTGTGTCGTTGACCGCAAATCTTCAAAAGGCAGCACAATGGAAGTAGCTTCATGTGGTTTTTCTAGGCTTATTTCAGGAGCCTGCTTACAAGGTTGTCTGACTCTTTGTATCATTAAACCCCAGTGTGATATTTCTCATGATGCCTCAGGCTCTCTCATTTAGAAAGACTTAGTGCTACTCATTTGAATGAGTCAATTCTTACTTAATGCAAAGATCTTACAAACCTCAGGGACCTTGCCAGGCCAGGCTGAGGTCAGCCTAGCTGGCTTGAGAGCTACTAAACTCTCAGCCCCTCCTCCCCTGTTCTTCACATGCATACATACCCCTTCTCATGTCCCCGGCCTGTCCCCTGCAAAAAAATCTAGGATTCATCCTGTAGTAGCTGAAGGGGGAAATGTCTGAGATGCTGAGTCCTGGTTTTCAGAGGACTCTGAACAGATAGCTCTAGCTTTTAAACTGCTGGACCGTAGAGATCATCTAGATTTGTTACTTTCAGTACTGAAGATGGAGATGAGGTTTAGAATCCAGCAAGTGGAAAGCTAGCTCTATTCATTCTGTAATTCTGATCCAGAACTCAGACAGCCTTAAAAGGGTTATCTTATGTTTATTTTGATGTGTGTTTATCCTTTTCTCCACCATGTGAAATCACAGCAAGAAACAACTTCTGAACATAAAGTCAGCTTCCAGTGTGGGGAAGGTGTACATTTCCAGTGCAGTGTATTAGGTTGGCTTAGGGTGGGAACCCAAGAAGTGTGTTTAGGACACAATACTTAGATAGTGATCATAAAGAACTTTAGACCCACTTGCTGTGCCAGTGGCCACAGAAGGTGGAGTGGCAGAATAGCATTGTGATTAAGGGATTCATTCTTGGGCCTGGCTTCCTTGTCATGTAACGTAATGTTGTCCCTGACGACAACTATGAAAGATGAGCTCCTCATATGGAGGTAGAGAAGGGACTCAGTGACTCAGTTTCTCCTCCCTGTGTGGGGCACTAAATGTTAGGATGTGAAGTCCATAAGCAAGGAGAGAAAGAATTCTCAGACAGTGATTAGGATATACAGAAGTAAAAGTTTATTTATTTTCCTAAGAAAGAGAAAGATGTATAGAGAGAGAGAAAGAAAGAGTGGCCACAACACACAGAGGGAGAAAAGAAACGTCGGGCCATTTGCCATTGCGGTGACAGAAATTGTATGAGACCTACTGTTTTGAGACTTCAGAGGAGGCAACCCACAAGGGTAGTTTTAGGAGGAGTAGACAGAGTCTCCCACGTTCCTGGAAAGAGTAGGGATCACATGAGGCCGATTCTACTCAATTCTAGGTGTCCCTAGAAAGAGGGAGTGGCATGGGATTGTCAAGTGAGTGACAAGTTGGACCAGGCCTCCCTGTGTCCAGTGAAGGCCCCGGGGCCGAGGGTCCTCTGGCTTTGGAGTCAAGGCGAGAAACAAGAATGAGAACAAGCTTGTGAGCTCCTCACTCGCCAGGAACAGGATATCTCAGGGTGTGGATTTTGGAGGTCAGCAAAGAAGATGTAAGTCCTGGTCTGGTGTCTGCCTCTCCGCTTGGTTCAGGAGGGTCAGGTGGACAATTACCTTAATTCGGCTGAGCTAGAATGCCCTGCCTATACTCCAGGATCAGAGACAAGTTAGAGAGGAACCCTGCACAGCTCGGGACTTCCCCCAGCCACCTAGTAAGAGACAAGTGGCTCAAGCGGACATAATCACCCAGGAGACTGGTTCCTCTCAGTTTAGTCAAAGACCCGTGAAAACTTTACCACTGACCCAGGACCAGCTGCCGCTGCCTGCTGCTTCCTGAATTGCAAGCCCTGCCTGCTGGAGTCCTCGAGGTCATGTCCACCTGGTTGCCCTCCAGGTTTTGGCACCAAATGTTAGGTTCTGAGCCAAGAGGGAGATACACGAAGCCTCATGTGTAGCAAAATGCTGTTTATTTTGAACAGATGGGTGGAGGCCAAAAGAGCATCCATACCAAGGAGGCGAGAGCCTTGGGTTTTATAGAGGGTTTTTTCTGGGAGAAGTAACACCTGCAGAGATAGGGGAGGGGGTAACTTCGTCCTTATCAGGGGGGATAGGAATGCCAGCATCACTGCAGCTGTCTGTGGTCAAAGTTAGATTTACAACCTACAGACTTTCCAGACTCCTGCGGCTTTTGTTTTACAGGCTTTATGATCACCGTCTAAGTATTACGTCCTACACATTTTTTCCAGGTTCTCACCCTAAGCCAACCTAACATAGTGTGGTGCCCGCCTACCCTAAATTGAAAAGCTGCCTATACTTTTCCAGCCTGATCCTAAAACAAATCCAAAAATAGCGTGGGCGTGGTTTAATGAAAGTGAGCATCCTTCCCAAAGGCTGCCCCAGTTCTTCTCTGGCTGTGCTCTGAGCTCCTGCTGAGGCCGTACCCACCGTGGAGCACAGGATGGTGGGCAGGTGTGTGCCTTGTGGTGCTTGCTCCTATTTGCCAGTTTCGTGTCTGAAGCCAGCCTGGGAGACTCTTACCTCCATCTGCCCCCAGGCCGTTCAGTCTACTTCCATATAAACTCAGCAAGTAGTTGTTTCCAAATCAGTGAGCTGTCTGAAACCACAGACAAGGCCAGACCCCAGAGTTTCTGGCCCCTGATCCACCATGTGCATTCAGACCAGGCAGTCTCCAGATGCCCATGCCACATTTTCCCTGGGACAGCCTCTTAATTGATCATATGAAGCCCAGAATGTTTACTGGGCTCCTCTTCAAGGGGAGGCAGGTTAAGGAGCAAGATGTGTTGCTCATAGAGCCCAAGAGCCACCTGCAAATGCAAGAACAGCCTGTGGCTGCCTGTCCCCAGAGCCTTCACCCAGGTCCCATAGCACAACCGCCTCCTGCCTGGGGTCCCATCTATCACCAAGCCTTTACAACACACAGTGAAGAAGTCCAGGGTCCACAACTGCTAGGGGGAAGGCCTTAAACAAATCTCAGCTCTTAATGATATCTGTAGAGTTTACATCTTGGTAAATTGAATTCCATAATAGACTTTTCCTTTGCTCAGATATGCAATGTTTTGAGTAATTCCCCATTTATTTTTCATTTTAGAAACTTCGTGAATACTTTCATTCAGTTTAAGAAGCCTATTATTGTAGCAGTAAATGGCCCGGCCATTGGACTGGGAGCATCCATATTGCCTCTTTGTGATGTGGTTTGGGCTAACGAAAAGGCTTGGTTTCAAACACCCTATACTACCTTCGGACAGAGTCCAGATGGCTGTTCTACCGTTATGTTTCCCAAGATTATGGGAGGAGCATCTGTGAGTACCTTTTAAAAACAAAAAAATCATTCTAGAAAACTTCCTGAAGAAATCTAGTTTGGTTACTGTGTTTCTAAAGATAAACAGTCTGTCATTCTCTGGGGACTTTCCATCTTATAATTTGGATTTTGGTTTGTAGACTGTAATTGATAATGTTTTGCATCATTCTCTGGAGAAGGAATTTATTCACTAAGGACCCTACAACTTTCCATAATTAACAGTAATATCCACTGTTAGTAAATACCCAATTTGTGACACAAACAACAGAGTTTGCACTTGAAAAGTTCTTTACCTAGTAACCTAAAAGCTGTACTTTTAAAAGAAAGCAATTTTAAGAGGGAACAAAATTGCATAGGATTAGAAAGTTGTTTTCCAAGTTAATTTTGTGGTTTTATTTTTTAACTGTGTAAATTGATCCATTCATGATAACAGTTTTCATCTATATTGTAGCTTGTGATTTATCAAGCACGTATGCACATCTCATTCCTTAGCCTTTGACATAGGGCAAGAGGTGGTATTGTGGGTCAGGTTCTCCAGAAGCAGACACTAAGATGAGTTTGGCACATGGGAGGATTATCAGGTGTTCAGCACCTGTGGGAGGTCAGGCAGGATGCAGGACTGGACAGAGGCAGAAGTCAACTGGGCTTCAGCTACCCCACAGGGAGCTCTGGAGCACACACGGTCTGCCCCGGTTGCCCCGCAGTGGACCAAAGTGGCTGGTTCTTTTAGGTCCATTGTTCTTGGGTGTGGGATGCACAGGAAGAGTGTTGTGCCCGTGGATAGGCAGCTCTCTGCAGCTGAGGGTGTCCCTGAAGGAGCCAGAGGCCATCTGCTAAAAGTGCCACCTGCAGCCAGGCAGTAAGTCCTCCTGGAGGGACCATGGCAACACAGCCCCGTGTCCACATAGCCTACCCCTGTGCCGCTCGGATCCACCTCTTCATGTGTAGTTAGGGGCAGCTCCTCCAAGTTCCAGGAGCTGTCTTCCTGGGGGAAACTTAGAGGTGAGAGATTAAACAGTAATAAGTGTTTCAGTTAAGAACCCACCTGGATGATGATAAAATGGGTAAAAGTATAATGAGACAAAGGATATTTTCGTCCTTTTGTCACCTATAGTGGGGAAAATAGTGATTTTACAGTGGAGAGGCCTGGCAGGCACCTCCTTACTACTGAGTGGTCAAAGTTCACCAGAAATAAGACCTGTCACCCCAGCACACCCCAACACATTGTGCTGAGGGAGATACAGCATCCATGATGGTGTGGACCTCCTGCTGAATGGGCGTCACCTCAGTGTCATCATGGGAATGTCAGATAAACCCAGACTGTGGCACACTGCACATACTGAGCAGCGCTCCTCCAAGGTATCACAGTTGGAGAAGATAACAGAAAGACTGCAGAACCGTCACAGGCTGGAGACCAATGAGACAGGACAGCTCAGGAAGTGTGGGTCCTCGTGGGAATGGGCATAAGTGGGAAAGCCAGTGAAAGTGAAATGTGCGTAGGGTTTGTGGTTGAGTTGGTCCTATGGTGTCAGTGTAACGTGTTAACCTAGGGAGGGCTAGGTGGAGGTTTATGGGACTTCCATGTTGCTTTTGTCATTTTTCCATACATCTAAACATATTCTGGAAACAGAAAGTTTAAAGTAAAGGAATGAATGTAAAAGAGGAGGAAGGGTAATAGTCTAGACTGCCATCCCTCAGCCACACCTGGTCTCAGAGCCTCCCCTCATCCCCTCCCTCCCTGTCCAGATCCCCGAGGGCTCTGAGGCTGGTCAGCAGGCTCTCCTCAGGCCAGAGTCGCTGCACTCGTCCGCTTACTACTACAGCTGGGCAAGGGAGGACCAGGAGGCACCTGCTTCCGTCCCGTTTCCCAGGCCGCTGTGTGCACTACAGATTAGAAAGTGGTGCCCCTGCCACGGCGCACAGCTCCACACAGGTGCTTCTGCAGGTGCCACGTGCAACTCAGCCAGAGGAGCCTGTGGTCCTAGGCCCTCTCCCGCATGTTCCTTGCTGTGAGGTTGGTCTTCTGCATGCGTGGCACCCCACACAGAGGACCAGACCCTCCATAGCCTCAGAGAGTGGTGTTGCCTGAGGACCAGCAGACAGGACAGGCAAGGCCAGACCTAGAGGAAGTGTCCGTTCCTGTTGGAATAGTCGGCTTGCTACCAGGCCAGTCTCCTCAGGAATGAAGCCATGCTGGTGGCTCAGCTGGACATTCAGTGGTGACAGTAGCCACATCAGCCTTGATGGGTCACAGTCTGTGCTGCTGAGCTGCATTCGTCACACTGCGGCCACTTGGTTCATGTGTCCATCCTGCCGGCACGAGTGGCCAGCTACCGAGACTGGCCAACGCCACCTATCTCACATAGGCTGTTCCCTCTCCGTGGTGGAGGCTGTCTGCATGCCTCTATCCCAGACCTGTCACTAGCCTCCGGGACACCACTGCCAAGGGTCAGTATTGTTCTAACCCGATCTGCTTCCTCTCCACCAAGTGTATGACCAGGTGCGTCCCCCATTGGGGGCATTTTCCTCACCACTGTCTTTTTTAGCCACTGCTGGGTGAAGCTTTGGTGAAGTTGCCATCCCTGCTTTGGCTTGCACACCCACACAGTGAGCCGACCCACCCACAGGTCGTGCTTGGCCACGGGGAGTCCCCCACATGGCCGCAAGGGTGAGCTAAATAGGATGCTGGGGGCTTGGGTCCCTGCTTGGGCAGCTCGGCTGTGCCTTCTGTATGTCTGCCACTGGCCCTTCCTGACCTCACGCCTGCGAGGCAGAAAGAACTCTAATTCATGGCAAGCATATCCCACGCGTGGTCACTTGGGGTCCCGTGGCCAGGCACGTGTATCTCCCAGGGCCCAGTCAGCTCTCCAGGCACGTCCTTCCCTGCTGGGGACAGCCCAGCCTGGCTCCAGGGCTCCAGGGCTGTGCTGCCCTCCTCACTCTGGCACTGGCCACAAGCCCCATGTGGCATCCTGTCCCAGCCTCCACAGTAGGCCATGGCAGTCCTGGCCTATCAGCTTTACTCAGCTGGGTCCCCACTCTCTCAGTGCTTTTAGGAGCCATCCCAGGAGCAAGGTCACACCATCTCCAGGGGAACCTGCCACGGGGTTAAATCAGTATCTCAGGAGAGCTCCCAAATCAATGAACTCTCCTGTCCGACTTACGGTTTGGGCTGGGTGCCATTAGGATTTAGGCCCACAAGTCTTCTCACAGCTCCCACCAGCACGTTGTGGCTGGGGCATGCAGCTCCTTTGGAGGAAGAGGCGTTACAGGCCTGATTCCAGGAGAAGGGATGGGGCAGGTCTTAGGGGGAGTAGCAGCATCTTGCAGAGAGAGACCCTGCATGGTCTTCAAGCAAGGTAGCAATACTTGCTTTTGATAGGGATGGGTGGGCTGTTTTGTAGGCTCAGAGGAGGCTGGGCCTCAAAGTTTTGGGCCTTCATCCAAAAGCCCCCACACTAAGTTTTAGGGTGCCTTCCTCCTCCCACCACTGCAGCCTAAAGACCCTCCTCAGGTGGATGTTTAACGTATGCACTGTGCTGGGGCCAGGACTCAGCTTTCTCTGCTTTCTTGCCACCTGGATGCCTCTCTGCCTGTATCAGTGGCAACAGGCAATTCCTGCTCTGTCACCTGTGAGAGTGCCAGCACATGGGCAGCCATCTGTGCTAGGTGCTGTGGGTGCTTCACCTGGCCCATGAAGTGATCCCTGCTGCCGGCCAGCTGGGGAGCCCAGCTCCAAAATCACTCTCCTCAACCCCTTTCTCTTCATTCCCACCTGGCACGAGATGGTTTCTCTGGAAGCTGAGATGGATTTGGGGAAGGAGGGCTTGGTGAGCTAGGTGTTAGCATCCACCTAAGGAGATGGAGGGGAGGGCAAGGAGGAAGCATGATTGGATAGAGGGTGACAGACATAACCCATGGGAGCTCTGGAGCCTGCGTGGCCTCCAACAGTTCCAGGTGCCCCTCCGCACTCGGCATGGGGTGCAACAGCTCTGGGAAGGGCACATCCGTGGGGAGGCCCTGGAAAACTCTCAGTGGCCTCTGACAGCACTCCCAGCAGCTGGGCAGTTTGCCAGGCCAGGGCATCGGGGCAGCACCTCTGTGCTCCCGCTCTTACAGACAGAGAGATGTGGGGGATGTGTCTGAGTTGTTGGTCTTGTCTCTTTCGCTGTGCTGCACACACTTGTCACTACCCGATTCACATGGTAAAAAGTCATTATCAGTAAAACTACTTTAAGTTCATTTTGAGTGATGACTGGTTCCTCCCAACTCCTACCTGTTCTGGCGGTAAAGACTCATCATCACCACTAGTGCCATGTTAGGCCCATTTTGAGCCATCTCAGAGGAGACTGAAGTCTGTGGGTTCTGTCCTCTCCTGTGGTATGTAGTGAGGGGAAGGCACGTCTTGGGAAGTAGTAAACAAACTTGACTTTCACACATTTTGGGCAAAGGCATTTTGGAAGTGGAGCCCTTAGGCCAGATGCTGCTCAGGGGTGGAGGTCTTAGAGGTCCGGTGCCAGGGATATCCATGATGACCTGAAGTGTAGCAGAATGGATGCCTGGAGCGCCTGCCTCCATCAGCTGTGTTCCTCCCCACTCCGCAGAGCTCTACAGATCTCCAGTGTTTGCGTCCGCTTGGGATCTGCTGCTGCCACTGGAGCAGCCGCCTCAACTAGGGCAGTTTCCACCAGTTTCCATTCCTTGGGGGATCATATTATGAGAATAAAAAGAACATGCAGGCAAAACGAGCTGTGCAGGCTCTCCTGTCCTCACAGCGTCCGCTGTGGGGCGAGAGCGCTGGCACCAGGCTGCAGTGCTGGGGGTGATGTCTGGGGCATTTTTGGTTGTCACAGCTGAGGAGATGCCAGTTGGCAGAAGCCAGGGTGCTGCTGCTCAGCACCCTACAAACGCCAGCCCCCACACTGTGGAGCAGTTGGCCCAGACGGTCTCCCACACAGGGCGGGAGACGCTGCTCTAAAGTGAGAGCAGAAAGCTCACATGTCACAGTGTACATACAGCCTGTACTTTTTTTTTTTGAGACACAGTCTCACTCTGTTGCCCAGGCTAGAGTGCCGTGGCGTCAGCCTAGCTCACAGTAACCTCAAACTCCTGGGCTCAAGCAATCCTCCTGCCTCAGCCTCCCAAGTAGCTGAGACTACAGGCATGCGCCACCATGCCCAGCTAATTTTTTCTATATATTTTTAGTTGGCCAATTAATTTCTATTTTTTAGTAGAGACGGGGTCTCACTCTTGCTCAGGCTGGTTTCGAACTCCTGACCTTGAGTGATCCACCCGCCTCGGCCTCCCTGAGTGTTACGATTACAGTCGTGAGCCACCGCACCCAGCCCACTCAGGGGTTCTTAATCTCAAGCCATAGAAATCACTCCCAGCCGATTTCAGCAGTGGAGGAGTTCGTTAACTAACACTGGAGAGCTCAAAGAATCTCCCAGATGGCCAGTGAATCCACCTTGGAGACCACACAGCCTGACATGATGCCCAAATCCCACTGCCAGGCACACCCACGGGGATTTCCAGCCACACTGTGCGGAGCATGGACAGTGCAGCTTGTCCTATCGGTACTGGACACTTCTAGAACAAGTGTCACCGTTGCCACCACCACAACCATACCAGACTCCCCACTTCCCAGCCACTGCCTGGCACTAGCTTCAGGCTCCGAGTGTGGGCTAGGGAGTCTGAGGTGGCACCTGTCAGTCACGTGTCCCAGCCGCAAGGAAGACTGAGAACACAAGTACTCAGCAGTGTCAACTCTTGAGGGGAAGATGGGCTCTGCCTCATAAGGTGGGGGAGCTCCAAATGTAGAAAAGCGGCAATTCCAATGCCAAGAGGCCAAAAGTAACTCCCATGTTACTTTTTAAATTATATAAGTAAAATACTACCCCAACAAAATAATCAAACAGCACAAAGAGGAAACGTGACAGAATGTAATACTTCCCTCCCTGAACCCTCTCAGTCCCATTTCCCAGGGTCAGCTAAGGTCAGCAGTTTTTGGAAGTCCTTGCAGATGTGTTCTTTGTATAATTGCCTATAAATAAGCATGTGTGTATTTGTATATAAGGAGTTTGTGTGTAATGTATATAGTGTGTGATAAGTGTGCATATATTAATATATAATCTATGTTTTGATACATGGGAAATTATCATTTTCTATGCCTCACAATTGGCTCATGGCACACATTCCGATTTGGCACCTTGCTTCTCCCACTTAACACTGTATCTTGACATGCTGCCACGTCAGCCCCTTGGACTCATCCTTTCTAACCACGGCACAGCATTGCATTAGGTGGGCATACCACAATTAACTAGCCAGTCCTCTACAGATAGTCGTTTAGATTATTTTTAGTTTTTTGCTACAGCAAGCCACGCTGCACTGAACATCCTGCACAAATGCCTGTGCACGTGTGTGTGTAGGGATCCGAGCATCAATTCCTGGATGCGGAGCTGTTGGCTCAAAAGAAGCATGCATGTATGCTTTTGGTAAACATTGCCAAATTGCCTTCCAAAAAGTCTGCATCGATTTGCAGTCCTACCAGCGGCCTGTGAACATTTTTCCCCCAGGCCCTGAAAAGCCTGGCTGCAGGCTGCCCCCTCACCTCGTTACCTGTCACTTACTCACCCTGCGTTTCTGGCCACAGTGCCTTTGCCCATGCTATACCCATGGCCCAAATTCCCCCTTCCCCCTTGCCTGCGTCATGAAACCTTACTGGTCCTGCCAGGCGCCAGCTCAGATGTCACCTCCTCTTCCTGGCCTGCCCTGACTCCCGCAAGCTGCCAGCGTCCCTTTCCTCTGGGATCCTGCAGGTCCTTGGGCATAGTACTGTAGCACTAGCTGAAGGACTACTGTGTCCCTGGCGTTGTATGACCATTTTGACAATCTCCACCATAACCACACAAAAAACGTGGTCATCTCTGCTTCCTCCTTCCATTTGTACTGCCTTCCGTTGTTCCTAAGCACAGGCCTGCCTCAGGGCCTTTGCACTGGCAGTTCCCTCTCTGTGGATCTTGCCCTCCTCCCATCTTGGCCTTGGTGTCTCTCTGGGGTCTTTGCTCCATTCAGCTCCCCGCAGAGGCCTTCCCTGACTGCTGTGTCTCAAGCACCCTCCTCTAGTCCCTCTGTTACGGCACCGTCTTATCTTCATACCACTTCATACAAGCTGACATAACCCTGTTTGGTCCACGTGTCGATACACTTATTTTCTGTCCTGCCTCCTGTCTCTGCACATACACCCTTCCCACGGCAAGCTCCCCCAGGGCAGTGACCTTGTTTTTCCTTTTCCCCTGCCGCCAGCCTCGAACCTGCACAGCCTGTCTAAGCGCTCGATGCGCATTCCTTGGATTAGCCATCACGTTCCACAGAAAAGGAAATTGACATTCAGAAAGCGAAGCTGAGTGGCCCGAGTCCCGCAGTCACTAAAAAGCAAAGCTGACATCGAGCCCATGTGAGCCCCAGAGCCGGCCGCATCTCCTCCCTACTTCTGGCAGGCCGCGCGGTCCCTCTTCCGCATCTCCCCACAGACCGCGCGGCTCTCACGCCCCTGGGTCCCCAGCGGCGCGCCCCGCCCGCCCCGGGAGCCCGTCCGCGGCGCGCGGTCTCCCTCCCCGCCCCCTGTCAGTCAGGCCGAGGGGGCGGGCGGCCGCCAGGGGGGGCGCTGAGCTCAGAGCTGCCGCAGCGCCCGCGCCGGAACCGAGCGCGCGAGCTAGCAGGGCGCGAGGAGCTAGCGGCGGCTGGCGACGCACCCCAGCCCCGGCACTGCTGCGCCCCTGCCCTGGGCCCGCGCCCCGAGCGCCTGGCCACGGCCCGACCCCCACCTGGCCCCGAGTCCACCCCGGCCCCTCCGCGCCCGCCCGCCCGCCGCGGCCGCCGCTCCATCCCCTGCCCGGGCCCCGCATCCAGGTGAGGCGGCCGCGCGCCGGGAAGAGGAGTGGGCTGGGGATGGAGAGGGGACTGGGGTGGCAGGAGGAAGGGGACGGGAAAGGGAGCGGGATCTGGGGTGAGGGGGCGCGGTGGGCGCGCGTCAGTGTGCACCCTGGGTTTGCGTGTCTGCAGCTGTCCGGGTGGCCCTGTGGACGTGCGTCCGCGCCCGTGTGTGTCTGGGTGTTCGCGCGCGTTTGAGCATCTGCGTGTCCTGTATGTGCACGTGAGCGTGCCGGTGGTGTATGTTCGTGTGCATGACCGTGTGACTCTGTCATGTGTGTACAGGCAGTCCCGGGTCTTCGCGCCGAGCCCGGCTCTCCGGTTTCGCGGGGCTGCAGGTTGCAGGGCCCCGGATAACAGAGGCGTTGGCCCCTCCCGCGTCCCTGGGTTTCAAGGACGCTAGGACTCGCCGGGGCCCAGAGGCCTCTCCCTGGGGACTTGGGGGCGAGGCGGGCTCCGAAGGGCGCCGCGGTCTCAGGGAGGGCGGGGAGGAGGCACCCGCGTCCCTCGGGAGGGGCTGGGCTGAAGGGTGCGGGGCCAGCACTCCAGTGCCCAGTGTGTTCGCCCTCCTCAGGCCGCCAGGATGGACGTGTTCATGAAGGGCCTGTCCATGGCCAAGGAGGGCGTTGTGGCTGCCGCGGAGAAAACCAAGCAGGGGGTCACCGAGGCAGCAGAGAAGACCAAGGAGGGCGTCCTCTACGTCGGTGGGCGAGGCGCAGGGCTTCTGGGGTTTGGGGGCTCGGGTGTCCTCTGAGGGTGTGGGGCCGGGCCCTCCGGGGGAGTAAGGGACCTGGGCAGGAGAATATGAGTCAGCAGATGGGGCCGGGTCAGCAGGGGTTACTGGGGACATAGCCAGCAGATGAAAACCTGGGTTGGCGTCAGAAAGGGGGACAGGGTAGGAGTAGGTGATGTTGGGGTTCAGCTGAAAGGCCAAGGATCAATGCAGTGGTCAAAATTGCATCTCTCTGCAAACTGCAGAGAGATTCCTTTTTCTTATTATCATTATTAATAGTTACCTGGTGTGGAACCCTTATTGCAGGCCAAGCACTGTGTAAAAAGCCATAACATCCATGACCTCATTTAATGCTCCCAGCCCATTCTACAGAGCAGGGAAACTAAATACCTTGCCCAAGGTCACACGGCAGGACCTGAAGCTGGAGTTTGAACCCAGCTCTATAGACTCCAAAGCCCTCCTCCTCCCCTTGTGGGACCTCCCCATAGGCCTCCTCTCCAGCTACCTGCAAGGCTCAGGTGCTCTCCAGGCCTCGCTGCCTCCCAGTGCCTGTGGTCCCACCCGTTGCTGTCTCTCCTGCAGGTCCACCCTCCTTGCGATTGCCAGCTGGTATCAGGAGAAAGGCCAGGTGGTTAAAATCTCTCCCCCTAAGTGTGAAAGGAGACTGGAGCCTGCGGGGTCATTTGCATTAGAGGGAGAAAAGGCTGGAAACTGACATTTGCTGAACCCATATAGTGATTCAGAATTTGCTTATGGGACGCAGATATAATTATCCCCAAAGCAGGCTCAAGAGGGCTGAATCACTTGCCCAGGGCTGTGGCAGATTTGGATGGTGGTAATTTGCAAAGTATTTGGTGGCCACTTAGGATGTGCCAGGCACTGTGTGGATGCTGGGAACATACCGGGCACAGGAGGCCAAGGTGCCTGCTCTCCTGATGGTGATGCGGAGCATTTCAGTAGTGGGTTTTGACAGCCAGTGGCTGGGGTGGGGACCACATGCAGGTAGGGTGAAAAGAGGGAGCTACCTGAGGAGGTGGCAAAGAGCCAGGTGGGGGCTGGGGGGATGCCAAAAAGGCAAGTGCAAAGACCCTGAGGTGGGCTGGAGAGTGGAGGGAAGGAAGCGGCTGCAGGAGATGAGATCAGGGAGGTGGGCAGGAGCCAGGTCACGAGGGACCCTTGTCGGCCCAGGCAAAGCATTGTTGTAACTGCCGTGAGAGATCGTAAGCAAGGGACTGCCATGATCTGATTTCAGTTTAGAGAGGTCCTCTGGGGACAGAGCAACTTGCAGGGAGGCCCCCTGGGAGGAAGTATAGCCCCCACATAAGGGCGGCTGGGGTGAGGGCAGTGGCGATAGAGACCGGGAGAAGGATTGAGCCCACATCTGCCTGACCCCAGCTCCGGCCTCCCCTCTTCCTCCTCCCCAAGGCCTTTCGCTTCTGTTGGCCACTGGCACCCCGACACCGTCTCCACTACAGACTCAGCCCCTCCGAGCCTTGCGTCCCTCCCCTTAGATGGGCACCACCTCCCCCTCCCCCTGCCTGGCAGCCCCCATGGCCTCTAGTTTCTACATGTTAACGCTCAGGGCTCCACGCCCCGGCACTCAATGCCCTTCGTGGGCCTGCCTCAGTCTGTGTTTCTCCCCATACCACGGCCGTGGCACGGGGAGGGAGGGCCCTGGAAGCACACCGCTCCGTGCCTTGCCTGCGGGGACCCCTGAACCTGAGCTGCCCTCTCCGGCCTCCTCTCTGATAGCCACCTGCTCCCCTTCCTCGAGGCCCGGGAGTCCCCTCTTCACCCACACAACCCCTGGAGGCTGCAAGTCCTCTCCCCATGACTTGAAATCCAGGAAATGATCTGCTCTGCTCTTTCCCCCTTAGTGCGCAAGTGGCCAGGGCCTAGCACAGACCACGTGCAAACAGACGTTTGTGGGAGGAACAAATGTTTGTGCACGTAGCCATGGCAGTGGGTTCTGGCTGGCCTTCACCCTGAGAACCCTGTCTTCCCACGCCAGCCTCAGCCTGCCCCCAGACACCCGTTTCGGGCTCTATCAGCAGTTGTCTGGGTTGCCACGTTGTCAGATGGGAGGCTCCCCGCTCCTTTGAGGGCGCTCCAGCCCAGATCAGGCCCGCTGGCCTTCCCCAACAGCCCCCCCCCTTTGATGTGACCAAGTTGCTACCCTCCTGGCAAGGACCATCCATCAGTCACAATCTGCACCTCACTTTTAGTTCCACCCTGCCTGCACCTAAGACACCTCACAGTTTGGCCAGAAGGAGGGCTCTGCCCCTCTGTTAGAGTCTGTAGAGGAGATGGACTGGGGGACAGTGAGATGCGGGCATCGGACATCGGGGGTGCCAGGGGAACCTTTGAAAGTATACGGCTTTGTTGCTCTGAAGCTCCGCCGCCACTCCCACCTCCTCCTGCCTCCCATCCTGGGCTGTGTCCTCCTGGAGTGGCTGGTAGCTGAAGTTTTGGACTCAGAAAGACCCGAGCTTGAATGCCAGCTCAGCCGCTTCCTAGCGGTGGGCCCCTTCCTGAGCTTCTGTTTTCTGTCTGTGAACCAGGACAGTGACACCAGCTACCTCCTGGGGCTGGGGAAAGATGAACTGAAGCTGCGGGTGCAGCCAGCACCCACTAGAGGAGTGCAGGGATCGCATGGGGTGGCGAAGAGCCGGCGATGAGAAGAAGGAGTTAGCGTGAGGGCAGGGGTTGTGGGATGTGGGCATCCAAGGGGGCAGTGATGGGGCCAGGATGCCCACTGCCACCAGGGTCCCTCTGCCCACTCTGTCACCACTATACTACGCTGGAGTCTCTGTTCCTCAGCTCAGAGCCCTTAAATGTGCTCTTTTTTCTCCCCGCAGGAAGCAAGACCCGAGAAGGGGTGGTACAAGGTGTGGCTTCAGGTACCAGCCCAGACCTGGTGCAATCCCCTTCTCTCACCCCAGCCCATGATCTGGCCGGGAGCCTGGGGGGAGGGCAGGGCGGGGAACTCCCCAGGCTTTGTGGGGGATGCACCATGGGGAGGGCGGTCCCCGGGATACTGCACCCTGGCCCCCAAGCCCCCTCCCCACCCCCTCCTTGCCACAGTGGCTGAGAAAACCAAGGAGCAAGCCTCACATCTGGGAGGAGCTGTGTTCTCCGGGGCTGGGAACATTGCAGCGGCCACGGGCCTGGTGAAGAAGGAGGAGTTCCCCAGCGACCTGAAGGTGAGCGGTCTCCCCACCACGCAGGCGCACACACGGCACACAGAGAGACCTGCCGCCATCCTCCCCTGTGCTCCCATCCCCCACTGCCACCACCAGCCTGTGCTACAAGCCACCTTGCCTCATGTTCTGCTGGGCTGTGCTAGACACAGCTCAGAATGAGCTGGAAGGAAGGTGTGCATGGGAGGATACTCCCTGCGACAGGGACCCGGACCTGGCCATCTGCGTGTATCCTGCTCACCTGTGTGACCCAGACCACTTCTGGCCATGTCTGCTTGTGTCACTGATTGTTCATTCATTTCTTTTCATTCAGCAAATATCCATGCTCGGGAGGAATTGTTCTAGAGGTTGCCGCCGCTGCCATGGTAGTGGGAGCAGACAGGCAGTAAAAAGCAAGCCCGTGAGCAGGACAGTTTCAGACAGGGATGAGCGCCTGGGGAAGAGGCAGCGGGGGTGATGGGCTAGAGTCAAGGGGGGAGTGGGCCACTTCAGTGGCGGGGCCTCTCTGACAAGGTGCCATTTGGGCTGACACTCAAGGGATGGGAGAGACGCAGGCGTGAGATATGATGTTCGGGAAGCGTGTTTCAGGCAGTAGGAAAGGCAAGTGCAAAGGTCCTGAGGCAGGTGTGAGCCATGAGGGGTGGGGGTGATCTGCATACCGCACATTTGTGCAGGCATGTCTTCCCACGGGAGCAGTGCTGGCGACTTGTGAGCGCGTGGAGACAGAGGCCCTCATTAGGACCCCCCGTAGGGTAAGAGCTGTGAGCTCTAGAGCTCCCAGAGCTGGCTTTCAATCCCAACTCTGCCACTTGCTGGCTGCGTGACCCCGGGCAGTCCTGCCATGCCTTTGGGTCTGATTACTTGCTTGTAAAGTGGAAGATGGACACGACAGGACTCTTATGCAGATTGGAGATAATACAGATTAGAGGTTCTCAAAACTTGAGCATTTATCAGGATCACAACGAGGCCGGGTTAAAATACAGATTGCGGGCCCCATCCCTAGAATTTCTGATTCAGGAGGTCTGAGGTGGGCCCGAGAATTTGCCTTTCTAACAAGTACCCAAGGGATGCTAACGCTGTAGTTCTGGGGAACATGCTCACATAAAGAGCCTGCCTTGCACACAGTGAGCCCCCAGTAGGAGATGATGGCCACACGATTGTGCAAGCAGTCCGTATCTGCCCCTAGGGACTCATGCCACCACGGTTGTGTGTGGAAGTGTGCCGCCATGGCATGTGCTCTGTGGACCGACACATGTGTGCACAGACATTCCTCTCCTGGGTGCTCTGTGTCTGTCCACCGACACGCGCGGACTCTGCCACCATGGGAGCGGGGGCCCTGTCTTCACCATTCGGTTTAGGTGACTAGCGTGCATTCAGCATGAGTGTATCCACCGGGCTGCGGGAGACCCCACCCCACCCTCTACTCCAGACATTGTGGACACTTGGTTCTTTCTACTGTCAGAAGTCTGGGTCTTGACTCAGAAGTCCTAGTTCAAGTCCTGCCTCTGCATTTTACCATCTGTGTGACTTCCCATTTCTTATAATCATGTTATCAGTCACCTTTCCCATGCATTGTTCTCCTGTATGGGTAGGCACTGTCCTAGACATTTTACGTGGAGTAACTCACTGTTCACAATGTCACTATGAGCAAGGCACTGCAACAGCCCATTTTACAGATGAAACTGAGGCTCAGAGAGGTGAAGTGACTTGCCCAAGATCCCAGTTCCTGCCTGCCTCCCTTATAAGGTGGTTGGAGGACAAGCTCAGGTCCACGTCCTTGGAGTCCCTTGGTGCTGACACAGGGCCAGGCCCTGTGCAGACAGAGGCAGGTCTGGCCTGACGTGTTGGCCTCGAGGCTGTGTGTGATGGGCCTCTGCACAGAATCATTTCTCTCTGGCAGCCTGCCTCCTACCTGTGCTTGTTGACACCTCAAGGCTGCTCTCTCAAGGGAGCTTAGGATCTTAGAGTTATAATCCAAACAACAGCCCTTTGGGGCCCCAGGATGTGGGGAGCCCATGCAAGCCCAGGAGCAGCATTTCTGAGAGTCTCTGCCTTCCAGCTTGTTTTCCACCATCGCCGTGGATCCCTCACCATCCTCCCATAGAGTGGAGAGCATGGTCCTTGCTTCCCAGCAGAGGCTACTGAGATCAGAGGTGAAACGGCTTGCTCATGCTAGCTAGCTAGTGAGTAGCAAGGCTGGGATTTTTTTCAGTGAACTTTTTATTGCAGTACCACATACAAGCAGAAAAGCTGCAGCCCCATGACATTTTCACAAAGGGAATTCCCCCATAGAACCAGTGGCCAGCTCAAGATAGAACATCCTACCCCCAGGGCCAGGACCAGGGTGAGACAAGGGAAGCATCTAGGGGCTCACTGTGGGGTCCCACTGTCATGGCCCCAGAGCAAGTGCCTCCCTGACATTTGCCCCCCGAGCACCTCTCTGCTCCCCTCCAAGGAGAGCTGTGTCCTAACTTCTGTCACCACTGGTCGGTTGGGTGTTTTCACTGCGTGTCATGTTATTATAAAGCACGTGCTCTTCTGCATCTGGCTCTTTCCATTCTTGGTAAGTTGTTCTCTTGTACGTGTTGTTGTTCTGCATTCTTGGGTCGTGTTCTGTTGTGTGGTCGCCTCACAATGTCTACAAGCATTTGACCAGTGCCGGACATCCAGGTTGTTTCTGAACAATGTGCTCAAGCTGGGATTTTGCTGGGCTTTTTAACACTATGTTTATTCCCTGGGTTCTGGTCATAGCTGGGTGACTTAGGGACAAATTAACCTTTCCCTACCTCCTGGGCCTTGGCATACCCATCTGTGCAATGGGGGAAATAAGCCAGATCAGGAACTTCAAACTCATGTGCCCACACGGCCCACCTAGACAGGCAATGTGAAGGAGCTGGAGCTGCCTGGATGGGATTGGGGCAACCAGAGGGCAGACATGGTCAGCACAGGCCAGCGCCAGCCCTCCAGGATCCCAGGCGTGTGCCGGCCCACATGAGGCTCTGTACGGCCGTTCACATACCCCAGGCTACCTTGTATGCAGCCAGCTCAGTCCCGTGATTGTGCACATACATGTGCTCACCTTCAGGTGGCCGGCCATGTGTCTGGAAGCACCTCCACATGCATGCCCACTGGTCTGTGCCTGTCTGGGCAGCAGATGCAGGAAGGGGGAGGGGAGAGTCTTAGCTCACACAACCAAGCAACACCATGAGCTGTTGCTTCCAGCTTATCTTAAAATAGCAACAGCTGAAGAAACCAGGCCACCGAGGGCCCTGGGGGAGGGATGGGTGGAAGGTGGCAGGGGAATGGCTCAGCACCCCTGCCTAGCCCTGTCCCTGGGCCTCCATTTCCCTCCAGCCCAGGGGAACCCCCAGAGCTATCTCTGGGGTCCCGATGCCCAGCACAGAGCCTGACACCAGGGAGTAGGGATAAATGGGCGGCTGAGCGTGCCATCTCTCCCACCCGGCCCATCAGGCCGAATGCAGGCATTGCAGGAGGCTGCCAGGTGCTAAGAGGAGGGGTACGGAGAGCCCAGCTCTCCTTCCACACCCTCAGCTGATTTGGGGGCGGGGCTTCACCCTTCACACCTCCATCCCACTTCCAAGGCACTACAAATAAACAATTTAGTTAAAGATTCTCCCTGCAATGCCAACCCACCCTAGCCTTCCCCACTCTTCCAGTCAGCCAAAAGCTTACCAGTGTAGGAATTTGGGGGGCATCCTGGCTACCCTCATCAGCCTTGCCCTTCTCTGCCCACAGCCAGAGGAAGTGGCCCAGGAAGCCGCTGAGGAACCACTGATTGAGCCCCTGATGGAGCCAGAAGGGGAAAGCTATGAGGAGCCACCCCAGGTGAGGGGACAGCCAGGCTGGGTGGGGCATCTGGAACATTGCTGCCGTCCCTAGCTGGCGTGGGAGGTCCCTGGCACGATGAGGTTGGGCCAGGGAGCTTCAGGCCCCCTATTCTAGAACCCAAGGCCCAGGAGGTGGGAGCAGAGAGGGAATGACAGATGGAGCCTAGTGCTGGGCCCCAGGCACCCCTGCCCAGGAACAGCTAAATTATCCCCAACTTCCAGGTTCCTCTCCTGCCCAGGGGGAGGAGCATGCACTATTCTTTCTTGAGGGGGAGGATCTCAGGCTGAGGGCTTGGCCACGGGTCTCCAACCCCTCCTCCCTATTGCTCTTCTCTACTCCACCCCGTCCCTCTGATGCAGGAGGAGTATCAGGAGTATGAGCCAGAGGCGTAAGGGCCCAGGACGGCCCCCACCAGCAGCACAATTCCTCCCCTGCCCCGTCCCCCAGAGCCAGGGCTGTCCTCCTACCCCTTCTCCCCAAACACGAGATCTTCCTTCCGCTCTGAGGCGCCCCCTCGGAGCCTGTCTTGGTGTCCGTCTGTCTGTCTGTCCCACCTGCCCGCCTGCAACCCTGGGGCGTGGATAGGGCCGGGGCTGAGGCAGCGGCTCGCCCCATCCCGCCCAGTGTCTGCGTGGATGTCGCATGTTCTACGTGTTTTTAAAAGAAGATCGGAAAGCGACGGCTCCTCCCCTAGCCCCGACAGAGGCTCTCCCGGGGGCTCCGGGCAGCCGCAGAGCACCCCACCCTACTCCGCCTCTCCCACATTGACTCCAAGAGCTTTTTTTTTTTTTTACCCAAAACCAGGAGCCAGGCTGTGCCATGCCCCCTCCCCTAGCCGGCCCGGTCCGAGCGCTGGCGTCCTATGTTGTGATTGTGGCATGGAGAGTCCCCCACCGCCCCGTGTGCGGGTGTCCCGGGCGGGCGCGCCCGGCCGCCCCCCGCGTGTCCGTGAATAAAGCCAATCTGTCTGTAGCCGGCGCGCGCGGGCTGGGCTGGGCCGGGCTGGGGGCCGCGGCGCGGCGGGTCTCGCAGGTCCGGGTGCGGCGCGCGCCGCCCGGGGAACAAGACGCGGGCCTCGGCTTCCCCATCTCTCGCCCTGCCCCAGAGGACCGGAGAGGGAGGCCCCTGGGCTGCGATGCTCGGTTGGCCGGGCGGCGGGAAGGTGGCCTCGCGCGCCACCTGCTGGGCGGGAAAGCGCCCGCCGGGAGCGCAGGACGCCCACGCGCGCGCGCGGTCCCGGCAGCACGCCCCCTGCCGGCGCGCATGCGGACGCGCGCGCGCGCGCGCACGCTGGCGAACGCGTGCGGCCGCGGCGCGCGCCGGGAGCCCGCCCGAGGGGCCCCGAAGCGGGCGGTCGGAGGCGCCCGAAAGTTCGGGGCGTCGTCCCGCGGAAGCCTGGGAAGCTGGCGGGAGCCTGGAGCTCGTGGCGACCGGCACTCGGGGCCCGCAACGCCGGCCGCCTCGGCGCGGATCCCGTCGGCGCAGAAGCCCCCGCGAGCGCCGCCCGCGCAGGAGCTGGGCCGGGATTTGCCGACGGCCCCGCGTCGCCTGGGCAGGACTCCGCCGGCCCCTGTGCCGGGTCCGCCGCGAGTCCGCGCCCGAGCCCGCCCGAGCCCCCAGCCTCAGCGCTGGAAGCGGCTTGCTCTGTTCACTTAGCCCCCGCGTTGGCACCAGGTCCGCCCCCGAGTTGCTGGGGCAAGAGGTGGTGCCCAGCCTGGGAAGGCCTCGACCGCTGCGGCGGGAGAGCGTTCGGCTGGGTCACCTTGGCCTGCAGTGTAGACGCCTTTATCTCCGGAAGTAGGAGGCCGCTGGCAGACGGTGCACAGGGAGAACAAACCGGTGGGCTTGGTTGGCGTCTCTGACTCACTTACGGGAGGGTGTCAGGAGCTCCGGATCCCTGTGGCTGAAATAAGACACAGCTCACGGTCTGCAGGGAGTGCAAACTCGTAGCCTGAACTCTGGCTGAATTTGGCCTGTAGATACGTTTAAGTTGCTAGCACGTGTTTTTAAGTTTTCAAAATCTGAATGCCTTTGAGTTGGGCAAACCTTTTCCAGTTGGCCAAGGCCTTTTCCCTCCCTTTTGTATTCCACCCATCCACTCTGCTCTTTTTCATGAACTACCCTGGCCTCCAAAGACCGACTTTTGCAACCTCCTATCCAGCTAACAGCACCTGATCCCCATTTTTAAATGCAAAAACCAGGCTCACCATCTGGCCGGTGGGGAGATTTATTCTTCCTTCCTGGGTGCCAAACCCCACACCTGGCCCCACTGAGGATGGTTCTGTTCAGAGACCAGTGTTCTCATCTGCCAGGGTCACTTTAAATGCATTCCAGGCACTGGCCCAGAAATGTCAGCAGAAGATGCCAGCCCCATGTCCGACGCCAGGCAGCCCTGCCTGTGTGAGTCTGTGGCCCACACAGCTCGTGAGCTCCTCCCTCGTGACAGGGACCAAGCCGTGTCCCAAGTGCCCCGTACCTCCCAAGCACACAACGTTTACCTCCAGTAATCTCCCTTGCAACCACCCTCATGGCTTCCTTGTTGTTAGCCTCAACTTACAGACGAGGGAATGCAGGCCAGAGAGGCAGTCCCCTGTCCTTGGTCACGTTGCTGGGAAGTGGCAAAGGCCGTATTCAGCCCCGAGCCTGACTCCAAAGCCTAACTCCTTTGGAATTTCCAAAAGGGGCTTGCTCTGGCTGTGAGGGGAGACAAACAAAAAACGCCAACAACAGGAAAATGTGGAAGCAGCGGCGAGGAGTTTACAGATGCTAGTGCAATGTCACGCAATGTCACGGAGACTGGGAATGAGGCTGTGTGTGGCGGGGGTTGAGCTGTGTGTGCACACTTCCATGTGCAGTATGGGCACGAGGGCATGCTGTGTCTGTATCTGTGTTCACGCATGTACACAGATGTCCACGTGTGTTGCGTGTGTCCATTCAGTTATCTGACAGTGTGGGCTGCACACCTGCTCTGTTCTTAGAAGCGAGGGCTTCTAAGGGGACAGCCCTGCAGGTCACTGCTCCAACAGAGCTCACCTTCCAGCCATCACAAAACGATTGGCAAACACGGGGGGCAAGGTGACTGCGAGGTTCATGAAGAATGTGAAACGGTGATAGGACAGACGATGACAGAGGGGCAGTGGCAGTCAACATAAAAATAGGGTGGCCAGGTCAGGGGTCTGAGGAGGTGGGGCTAGGGCTGAAGGCTGAATTAGCAGGGGATGGCGTGGGAGGATGTGCCAGAGGGCCGCCTCTCTGTGTCTGCCTGTCCTCGGTGGTTGTCCAGGCTGAGCCCCGCGAGGCCACGCCTTCCCTTCCTTTGCCTGCACACTTCCCTCCATCGGGACAGCTGCCCTCAACTCAGCTTGTTGAAATCTTCCCTCTTCGAGGCTTTCCCTGGTCCTCTGACCAGCAGGGACTTTCTCCTCCTCACCCCATCCCACCTCCGGTGGCACCCTGGGGGCCCTTGCTGGGTGCCTAACTCAGCCCTCTCCCCTTGAGGGAGGGCTGGGGGCTGTCCCCATGTCTCCCTACCCCCACCCCCAGCACCGCGGCTCTGCAGCTTTCCCTGGCACTTTATTTTTGTTTTCTCCCTTCCCTATTTATAGCTCTCTCCCCTCCGAACCATCCCTGCATCCATCCCGTTGCTTAGAGACCGGGCTCCAGGCTGAGGGTGGGGAGAAGCCAGGCTGAGCCCAGGCAGGGGGAAAGGGAGAGCTGTCACCCACGCCCCCCTCAGCACCACCCCTGGGCTCCCAGACGCCCACCCCTCCCTCTGCCCAGCACCCACAGTGTTTTTGCAAAGCGAAAACAAAATGTGACAAGCAGCAGCCTTTGTGAAGTCCTTCACGTCTTCTAAAGGGCACGATGAGCATGATTTCACGTGCGACTCTCCATGGCCTGCCCTGCCCGAGGCCTGGATCCATTTTTTCAGATGAGGAAACCGAGGCCTCAGGAACCAAATGTCCCACAACCAAAGCCTTCTCTGCAGAACCTCCACACTCTGGATTCATTAGCCTTGGGATATTGGCCTGAAACACTGAAAAGAAGACTTGAAAGCATAAATAATTCCATAGTCCATTAGTTGCAGAAGAGTAAAGAGAAAAATTCTGTGACAGTCCTGCCACATACCAAGCCACTAGTCACCTGCACCGTGCCCTGTGCCATGTACCCTGCCTTGCTCCCTCAGTGCACCCGCCAGGGCCCCTCCACACCGCAGCCATGCCACTCCACTGTGGGCCCGCCGTGGCCCCCACGTGCCGCCCACCTGTTCCCACTATGCCCACCTGCAGTTCCACTGAGCAATTCCGCAGATTGGACCAGGAGGCCTGAGTTTGCTTCCTGGCTCTGTCACTTCACCATCTGTGTGGCACTGGGCAGTTCACATGACCTCTCAGAGCCTTGGTTTCCTCCGCTCCAATGTAAGGATGCTAATTTCTATCCCATAGGACTAGTAGGAGAATTAAATGCAATACTGATGAGAAAGTGCTGTGAAATACAAATACTGTGAACCAGAGTACTGTAAAATGTGAGTGATTAATTAGAATAATGTTGTTATTCCCAGCACTTTGGGCGGCCTAGGCAGAAGGATCACTTGAAGCCAGAAGTTCGAGACCAGCCTGGGCAACATACTGTAAAAAATTTAAAAATTAGCCAGGCCTGGTCGCACACGCCTGTAGTCCCAACTACTCAGGGGGCAGAGGTGGGAGGATTGCATCAGCAGCCCAGCAGTTCAAGGCTGCGGTGAGCTATGATCGATCATACCACTGCACTCAAGCCTAAGCGACAGAGAGCCACCCACTCTCTAAAAAAAAAAATATATATATATATATATACATATATATATATAGTTGTTATTATTAGGGCCAAGAGGTGTGAAAGCCTAAAAGGACCCTAGGATTAGAGAGGGAGCCCCTGGCCAGTGTCCAGGCAGAACAAAAGGCATGGGTGGGGGCCACCTGAGAGCACCTGCGGAGTGCCAGGGAGTAGTGGGGGTCACAGAGACCCTCGTGGGCCTGATTACTCCTTTGTAAGAGCCCCATTCCCTACTACCCACCCCCAACTCTCTGCCCCCGCCCCTGCCCCCACCCAAGGCCCAACTCTGCCTCCCAAACAGGCTCTCTGGGCAGAAAGGGGGAGGGGGCTGCCCAGAAGCAGCTGGGCCATGATTCAGCCTGAGTCACCCACCCAGATCCTGGCGCCGCCCCCAGCTGGATGGGGCCTGCAGCTGCTGGGGGTGAGGGGCTTGCAGCGAGGGAGGGAGGGGGCCTGGTGTGGGCAGCAGGTTGTGCCCATCTGTGCCCAGGCCAGGGACTCGCACGAACATCAAGGCAGCACCATGAGCCTGGGGTGGTGCATGTGAGGAGGTCGAGGTGCAGAAGGCGACCCTGTGGGCATCAGTTATCCGGGCTGAAATAGGAGGCGTGTGTGTGTGTGTGTGTGTGTGTGTGTGTGTAGGGGCATGCACATGCCTGGGGTGTGGTGCGTGTATCTAAGCAGGGCTACTACTGTGGCTGGAATTTGACTCCCAGCTTTGTCACTTTCCAGTTGTGTGACCTCGGCAAGTTACACTTAACCTCCCTGAACTCCAGTTTTCTCTCCTCTGACATGGGAATAATCATAGGATTGCCTCAGACGATTGTCCTTAGGAATTAAATACAATACCATGGTGACTATAAAACACTTAGGCAGTCAGTAATGGCATGCTACTATCACTATCATAATCTAGGCTGTGTTGGGCTACACATCGCACACACAAGGGTGGGTGTGTATCTGAGTGCCTGTATTCAAAGACGCGTCTGTACAAGGCTCGGGGAGTGTGGCGTCTGGGTGTGTGTTTCCTGGAGGAGCGTGTGGATGTATGTTGTATGTGCATCCTTAGAGAAAACACAAGAAATTTACAGAAAGTTAGGTTACATGGCACTGCCTGTCATATGACACTGCCCAGCCACCCACACACACAGAGCACACGCCTTCCCTACGGTCTGTCATTTGCTGAAATTAGGCCTAGAACAGGGCCGGTGTCCAGGCCAAGGGGTCAGGAACTGTGGATGCTGTTGTATGGGGAATCTCAGACCTTCTTAAAAGCCTTTAGCCTCAAGCAAAGCTGGAAGTGGGGTAGCTGGCCAGACTCCAAGGGAGGGTGTGCCTGGGTGAGAGAGGGAGATTGTGTTTTACTGGGGAGATGTGAATATGATATGGACATGAGAAAGGACAGGATACTCGTTGTGTGCGTGTGTGTGTGCAGGGGTGGCATTGGGGGGTGGCTGCTGTCTTTGCTCGGGTACAGTCTGCTTGTCTCCATGGCGCCTGTTGCCACACATGCTTGCTTTTCAGAAAGTCACTGGGATTGTTTATTCCACCCCCGGCCTGGGCGCCAGCCAAGGAGCTGCAGGCACTTGTTTATCTTCTGGTGCGTACGCGTGTGTGTGGCTCCCCAGCGGCAGGCCAGCCTGAGATAGGCACACACACACACACGCACACACTCACACGGGTGTGGGTGGACGTTTTGGTCGTCACGGTGTAAGCCTGAACCCCAGGATGAGCCACGACCCAGGGCCGGACAGCCTCCACGCGGGAACAAAGACGACCCCTGGCAACTCCAGGTCCACGGATACACCACCCATTTAGCGACCTCCAAAGTTCCAAGAAACTCTGAGAACCAGTTGTCCTGGTTTTGGTTCCATGCCCTATCCTCACCCTCCAAACAAATCACTGACAGTGGCTGGCCAGGCCTGGGTCACCGCTCACCCCTCTGGCAGCGGGGTCCCTCCCACCTCACCACATGGACTGGGCTGGGGAGGTGGCCACGCCCAGGAAAGTGGACGTGCTATGGTCACAACAGGGTGCACAGCGCCGGGCTGGCCCTGACACTGGCGTCCACTGCAAGGGCCCGCACATTGCCAGGTTCTTGCTGTAGTTCTTCTCCCTACATCCTCCTTAGAGTGCGGAGAGTAGAGCATTACACATGAGGAGGTTCAGGCTCACAAAGACCTCAGCCAAGGCCACGCCGCTAGTACATAACTGGCCACGCTGGCCTGGACCCACACTGACCACCTCCATGACTGTTTTAAGCTCCCCGTCTACTTTAGCAAGTGCTTTATTTTGTTGTCTGGAGCTTTTATTTTTTTTTAATTTTTTTTTTTTATCAAGAAGCCCTTATGGAATAAGAGTGATCCCAAAGCATGGCAGAGGACACAGATGAAAAGAGGTCCGCACTGTGCCCGCATAGCAGACATTGCTGGAGCTTCCCCACTCCCCCCAGATGCTGTTGCTGTTTCTGTGCCCACAGCAGGACGGCCACACCTGCATCTGGGTCAGGCATCTCTCAGGCTGGTGGGACCCACTTTGCCCACACGCACCGTGGGCCAGAAGTGCCTGGGAATTAACACACAGCCCTGTGCGACACACCCAGGGAGGCCCTTGGCTGAGGTCTGCCGGGTGTTGGGATATACACGCTCCAGGCCCCTTGCCCTCAGCTGGGGCAGTTCTGAAGTGTGCATTTGCCCGGTTGCCCAAGGCTCCTCAGCAGGGCTAAGCCTCACTCACCCACTGCGGTGGAGGACCTTGTACTGGCTGCCTTCCCTTCCTCTGCCACCTTCCCACTCCCCTGCTGGTGTCCTTGCACCTCACAAATAAACCGCACACCTCAGGGTCTGCAAGCTGCCCCGGGGCTCTGGCTTCCAAGCCCTCCTTCCACCTGAGCCTCTGGGCCCCGCTCCCACGCTCTCTCTTGCTGGCATCTTCCCCTTTCTCTGCACTGGGCCCTCCCTTCAGGATTCGAACGCTTTCAAGCCTCCTCCTTCTTAACCTCCTATTCCCCTGTCAAGACTGGCGCTCTCATTTCTCTCTCAAAGCCCAGACTTTTTGAGGCAGTTGTCCACTTTCTCACCCCACTTCCTCACTCCGTTTTCTCATCAACCCCCCACGACAATCTCTGCCTTCCAGCCCACCCCTCCACGGGCTGTGCTTTCATCAGGTTTCCAATTGCCTTCTTCCCAAGTCCAGAAGACACCTGTCAGGCCATATCTTGCCTTCCTGATGCAGTTGGTACTGCCCTCCTTCTGGAACATTCTCTCCCCTTGGCTTCTGAGATGTCACACTCTCCTAGGTTTCTTCTGGCTTCTCAAACCACTGTTTCCCATTTTTCTCTGCAGCCTTCTTTTGAAGGCTGATCCCTTAATGTCAGTGGTCCTCTGGGTTGGCCTAGGGCCCTGCTGTCTCCCTCCCTGGTGTATCCTCTCCTCCCATGTGCCAGCAGCCCCCAACACACACACCCTGCATCACCAGCTCTCAGGTGAGGGCTCCCTAGTCTGTGCCCAGCCTTGGCCACTCTGGAGCTCAGCTCTGGAGTCAAATGTCTCAGTGTGGACATCCTGTGAACCCTTCCTTTCCCCAGGGCTCATCAGCTGTCTGTCCTCCATCCACCTGGCTCCCCTGGCAAGACCCCAGAGAGGCAGCAGAATGACCTCTCCCCTCCTGCCCACTCCCACCTCTCTCCCAAGGCCTACTGATTTTACCCCAGACAGGTATCCGATGGGACCCTCCTCTCTATGCCAACAAACAATGCCGAGGCTCAGGCAACATCGGCCCTGACTGGAACAACTGCCACAGCCTCCTCACCCGTGCCTCATCCCTGCTCCTGTCCACCCTCGACCTGCCCCAGGGGGGACCTTTTTAAATCACAGGTCGATTTTCACCACATTCCACATCTTGTGAATCTCCTCCCCTGCCTTGATTTCTCCATCTGTATCATGGAGTCAGTAATGTTTGCCTTGAGGGGCTGTAGGGAAAGCAACATTACATGAAGGCAGTGGAACGCGGGCAGCGAACTAGCAAATTTCAGGACAGGAAACGTGAGGGAGCAGCCCTGGCGGGTGCTGTCCGCGGTGCTGAAACTGGCCCACCGGCTGTTCTCTCCTTCCCGGCGATGCTAGATGAAGACGCTGGTCCCATGGGTTTTCTTCATTTTTCCGTCTAGCTTTTTTTCTTTAATCTTTTTAAAAAATATATATCACGGTGACAAATGGGTCACCAAATAAGAACGAGGAATAAAACGTAAGAGTGAAGCGTAAGGTCTCAGGAGGTAGACTGCCTAGGTTTGTAATCCCGGCTCCACTACTGACCATCTGCATCTGTTTTCTTATCTGAAAAATGGGGATATAATACAGTAACATTAACTTACTCCGAAGCGACTGGAAATTGAAATTAAGTGAAACCTACAAACAAAATCTTATGTCTGTCCCTACATGAGCGTTTCGTTAACGTTAGTAGTTACTATTTTTAGTAACTGGTTGCATAGATTAGGCGCCAGAGAGGGTTTGTCACCTCTAGGACAATTACAGAATTATTTTTATCTCCTCTGGGAAGCCGAAGGGGAGAGGACCAGTTCTCTGCCAGGAAATGTGGGGAGAGTGGGCAGCAAGTCCTCATGTCCTTGGCAATTCAGATTTAACTGGAAGCCCCTGAACACCTACTTCAGCCTCCTCTATCCTTCTAAGGTATCTATCTACAAAGTGATTAACGTTAATCCCATTTTACAGATCAGGAAACTGAGGCTCCGAGGGTGAAACGCTCCAGCGCACCCAGGGGGAGGAAATGGAGTTTACGCGGACCGGAGCGCGGCTCCCTGGCTGAGGAGGCCCCAGCGGGAACGGAGGCTCCTCTCCCGCACCAGCCCCGCAGGCGTCCCCGCCGCTCGCCGAGCGTGGGCGGCGAGACAAAGGGCCGGGGCGGGGCTGGCTGGCGGCGGGAGAAGGCCGGAAATACGGCCGACGGGGAAGCGGGAAATTTCCTCGCAGGCGGAGCTCAGGGATCGCGCCAACCTAGGTCCCCATCGCAGGGGCTCTCGGATCCCCAATTCCCTCCTTAGTAAAACAGGGCGAGGGCACTCGTGGGGCTGGGCTGGTAACTCGAACACCGCGCCCCGCGCTCGGCAGCGCGCAGCGGACGGGCAGCCTCCCTGCCCCTCAGTCTCCCCGTCTGTGAAATGGGAACCCGGCCGAGGACGGCGGGAAAGCCCGGAGCCCGGGGCAGCGGGCACAGGCGGCGAGAGCGAGGCGCCCTCCCCTCCTCCCCTCCGTCCCGGCTCCCGCGGGCACCGCCCCCTCCCGCATTCCGAGGCCGCCAGCGGGCCAGCGCGCATGCCCGGGGCGGGGCGCGGGCGGGAGCGCGGAGCCGGCGCGGGGGACGGCGGCGCGGAGTCTGCGGGTCGGCCGGCCAGCCCGGCTGGAGGCAGGCGAGGCCGCTCGGGCGGCGGCGGCGGCGGCGGGAGCCGGAGCGCAGCGCAGCGCGCCGAGAAGCGGGAGCGGCGGCACTGCTGGGTAAGAGCCGCGCCCACACCTGTCCCCTCCCGGTGGGCGGCGGCAGCCCCTCGGTCCGCGCGCTGCCCACTCTGTCCAGGGTCCTCGAAGCCCCTGGGCGGCAGGGCTCGGACACGGCGCGACGTGCGCCCGGGCGTGTGTGCGCGCGCGCGGGGGGCGGCGGTGTCGGGTCCTCGGTCCCGGCCGGCCGGGGCGGGGTGGGGGCGGGTCCCGCAGCGCGCGACCGAGCACCTGAGGGGCCTGCGGGCCAGGCCGCTCTGTGTGTGGCTCCAGGTCGCTCCCGCTTGCCACCGCCTGCGGCTTTGTTCGGCGTGGCCGTGCGGGAGGGGGTGCTTCCCGCCACCGGGGTGGGGGAGGGCGTCCTCCCGCGTTGATTCATCTCCTCCCTGGGGCGAGCTCGGCGCTCCGGTGGCTCCACTCACACTACTGAGCACACTCGCCGTCACACGCCCCGTGGAGCAAACGCTGGGACGCGATCACACACTGCGTTCAAGCACGGGCGCCTCATTCCCCTGGGAGAGGCCACAGGTCTGCCCACGCACACACAATGGCTGTTGGTCATTCCTCAGACTCACACGCACCGCGGCTGTGCGCCCACCCGGCACACCGGCCGGAACCTTGCGTACACACCCAGCCCTGCTACGCACCGCGCCGGCCACCCAGCATCACAGCGCGGTCCACTCAACAATACCCTCCGATCACACCGGCAGCCACCCTGCTCTGGCCTGCTTGCGTCTGTTAACACCTGCTGTTCAGGAGGGGTGTCCTTGTACCCCGGACCCTGGAGTCGACTGTCACACTTGTGCACACACTCCCGCACACGTACTCTGGTAGCTTGCTGCCCGCTTCCAGCCACACCAGCCCGTGTCTGCACAGCCCTGCATGTCCATTCTCGCCTTCTGTGGACGCATGGATGGTCTGGGGGCTGTGTCTGGAGAAGGTCTGGCTGTCACCCTTGCTAGAGTCCTTCTCCTCCTACCGCCCCAGGCAGGAGGCTTTGCTGCTCTGAGAGCGCTAGAAGATGAGGTGACAAAGGGCAGCAGATTGGCATTCTGAGACACACTCACAGGTACACATGCCTGCCAAAGCTCCACAAGCCTTTGTCGATCTCGTCATCATGGGAGGAAGTGTTTGCAGGTGTCTGGCAGCCCTGGCCCCCCGATTGGGTGTGTAAGGGTGGCTCCACTCTGGGAAGAAATCGTGGGTGGAAAGGCACAGGCTGTGAGATCTCCGTGGCCTCAGTGGGCATTCCCAGGGGCTGCTTTGCCCAGAAGCAGGACACAGGCACCCATGCACACACGCAGGTGAGACTGTGGAGCCATGTGGCCACACGTGGGCATAGCCACAGGTCCAAGTGGTCCACGTGAGGCACAAACACACAAGCCCTTCTGCACATACAGGTGTACATAAGGACACCTGCCTTCCAGCAAGAACGCAGGAGCCAGGTCCTGGCCCCCCGTGGGCCCAAGCTGATATAGACGTCCACAGGCAGTCTGCTCACCCCTTGGCACTCCAGGTGAGCTGACCCACACACCTAGGCAGTCCTCACTACCTCTGCCTCCGTAGAGCCACACTCACATGCTCGTGCCCGAGTGTATGGGCTCCTTTCCTCACGGTGTGAGCATGTTCCCGCAGGTGGGTGTACATAGGCAGGGACACTCTTGCTGCTTCTACTGTATGCTCCCCGATACTGTTGCCTCTGAGGTCCACGGGATCAATCGGGAGGAATCTTGGCCTGACCCCAAAGAGCAGAAAGGGTTTTTACAAGCCAAGTGTCAGCGTCCAAGACCTCAGATGATACGAATGAGAAGAACCCAGGCTTCGGGCTTAGACACAACTGGCTTGGAACCACAGCCTCCCCTTCCCCCCAACTCTGCGCCCTTGGTCAAGTCTTTCCTCCCTCTGACTTCAGTGGTCTCATCTGTGAAATGGGATGACAATGCCCTCCTCATGAGATTGCTGTGGGGTCCAGCCTGAGACTGTTGAGCCCAGGAGAGGGAGCTAAGTTCCAGTGGGAGAGTGGGAAGGGAGAGGAGGGTAGGCCCCAGGCCTAGGCTGCCTCTCGGAGAAGTAGCTAAAGGATACTGAGGCCTCCGTACAAGCCAGGAAGGGCCTGGCGGAACTGTGAGGAGTAGAAGGTCTTGGGGCAGATCTTAAACCCAGGGCTGGGCTAGATCTTCTAGATAACTATATGCCCTCTCCCATTTCACAGATTGGGAAACTGAGGCCCACAGAGTAGAAAAACTTACCCAAAGTCATGGAACGTGACAATGGCTAAGCTGGGGCTTGACCCCACATCTTTCTGCCTCCCTGACCAGGCTCTGTGTCCCTACCCCAGACCTTATCCCATTTCAGAGGCTGAGAACAGCAAGATGGCAACGGAATGCTGGCCTCTTCCAGGGGGACTTTCAAAAGGGACATGTTACCAGCTGGACCATGCTTGTCCTCTCAGAACCTCAGTTTCTGCCTTTTGAAAAACAGGACCACACACCTGCCTGGAAGGTGGGTGGGGTCTGCACACAGTCAGTCCTTGGCCTGTGTGGCATCACCCTCACCTTGCTGGGCATCTAGTCAAGGATCAAAACTCAGGTGGCTGTAGGCCAGGAAGGGGACATGTGGGAGGAGCTGGCTATAAGAAAAGTGACAGCGTGAATTCAGTGATTGGGGACAACGGCCAGCGTCAGCGTGCAGGACGCCATAGGGTGGGGAGTGCGGCTAACTGGCGAGGACACCCCCAGCTCCGGAGGCAGGCCCCACGCGGGTCCAGCTGCCTGTTGCCATGCGAGACACATGCTCAGATTGCCAAATTTTGGTTTTCCAAGAGAAGCTGGGAATCTGCTTCTCATATGAAATCTTAAGATTTTTAAATTTTCATCAGTTCATTTGATTTGAAAATTTGTTTGGCACTCTGGGTCAAACGAGCGTGTTTGGGGGCCAGATTTAGCTGGCGTGTGTCTCTGCTGCAGCCCTTCTCTCCCCTGCCCCCTCCTGGGAGCGCAGCTGGGCTCCGACAGGCTGAGTAGATAAAAACAGGCCTCACATGTACATAGCCCGGCCCCCAAGCGAGCCGGGCCAGGCACACCCCTCATTTTCTTTAATTCTCACTGCAGCCCTGGGGGAGTAGGGACTGGGTTCCTCAGGGTCCCCAGTGAGGAGAACGGCCTTGCTGGAGGTCTCCGAGCTGGTAAGTGGTCAGCTGTCCTGACTTCCTGCCTAGGCCTCACCCAGGAGGTGCCTTGGTGTGTGGGGCCCCAGGGCTGGGCAGGGCTGAAATAAGGGGTGACAAGGACCCAGAGCACCGCTGCTAACTGGAAGGCTGACTCCTTCCAGTTCCAGCCTGAACTCCCCATACACCTGCTAGGCAGCTGTTGCATTCCTGTTTTCTGGAGGAGCTAACTGAGGCAGACAGATCCTGGCCTATCTTCTACCCGGCTCCCCAGTTACTCCAGCTTCTAACACCCTTTCCTGTACAGTCCAAGGACCTAAGGGGTTGCAAGCAGGTGACCTAAGGGTCAAAGTTGGCTCACAGAAGCTTTCATTTGGCCTGTGGGCTATTTTTTAAATAAGCCAATATTTAAAATACAGATATCCAGATTTATGACTTTGTTCTACAGTTAGGCGTCCTGGCCACACAAGGGCCGTGTTCACTGCCCTGCTTAAAACACTCCCAGGGATTTCCCAGTACCCTCAGGATGAACTGCCCCCCTTCCTCCTCCCCTTCCCACCCCTCCGCCCTCTCCCCCTTCCAACTCCGCCCCAGCCACTCAGGCCTTTGCACGGCCGGCTCGGACGATGACCTCCTCGGAGGGCCTTTCTTGGCCACGTGTCTAAACCAGCCGCCCGCTCCTTTGTCTTCACAGCACCCGTTATTTGAAATTATATCATTTACTTGCTGTTTGTTTCATATCTTTCTGCACCTAGAAGGCAGGGACCCTGCATTCCATATCCACTGCTGTGTCCCCTGCCCAGAACGGGCATTGCCTGTGTGCTCAATAAATCTGGAGTTGATGGATGAGTTCCTAACTGGCCACAGTTGGCAGGAATTGAGGGCAGTTGCCCCTTTAGAACGGGCCAGTGCCCTCCAGTTTGCCACAGGTGCCCCCCACTCTAGGACGTCAGGAGTCTCAGGCTGGAGTGCAGTGGTGCAATCACAACTCACTGCACCTCAAAATCCTGGGCTCAAGCAATCCTCCCACCTCAGTGTCTGGAGTAGCTGGGACTACAGGTGCGCGCCACCATGCCCGGCTAATTTTTCTTATTTTCTTTTAGAGACTGGGTCTTGCTGTGTTGCCGAGGCTGGTCCTGAACTCCTGGCCTCAAGCGATCCTCCTGCCTCAGCCTCCTGGTAGCCACAGGTGCGAGCCACTGTGCCCGGCTCAGGTGTCAGGAGTCTTTAGTCATCTCCCTTGCTCTACTGTTTTCCTTGTGGGAGAAAAAATAATGTTTATCTGTGCCCATATCACTACCAAAAGGCAAAAAATGAAGATGGACCCAGTCCATGCCACGCAAATCTGATGCCCGCCTGAGCCCTGCAGGCTGGTGACCATCCAGCCCCTCATATTTATGCTGATGAAAACCAAGTCCAAAGAGTTCCAGCTAGACCTCTCCTGTGCTCCCGACCTATCTCCCACCTGCTCCTGGATGTCCCCATGTAAACCCCATGGGCAGTCCAGTTCAGCTTCCCAACCAGTGGCCCCTAGTCCCCTGCAGAGCTGCTCCGCCTCCTGTGTCCCCACCTTAGTGACGGCTCTTACCCTCCAAGTCCCATAATCTTAAAGAACGAGAGACCCAGTGGTGAGCAGTGTCAATCGAGTCTCCATCCAGGGACCTCAGGCCTGGTCAGGGACCCAGAGGTGTGAACGGTGACAGGCAGAGTGACATGAGTCTGGTTAGGGGGAGGCCTAGTCTCCGTGCAGGAGGCCATGGGAACCCCAGGAAGCTGGTGGTCAGAGAAGGCTCCTGAGGGACAGAGGCACTTCCACTGAGGCCTGGAGGTGGAATGAGATGTAGCCAGGCACGTGGGGGGAAGGATCCTCCAGCAGAGGGTGTGAAGAGGCTGCGATGGGGCAAATGTGAAGCCCACAGACAACCCCAGAGAGGTTGCGCTTGTGTGTGCGCGCGCATGTGCTGTGTGTGCGCGTGTGCTATGTGCATGCTTCGGGGTAGGAGTGGGTAGCGAGAGACAAATCCCAGCAGGTAAGTATGTTCATGCAGGCTCAGAAGCACATCAAAGAGCTAGACTTGACCCTAAAGGTAATAGGGAGTCGTTATAGTTTTTGGGTTTTTTCCCTCATTTTCAAAAAAAAGTACTATGGGCTCACACAACCAAAATTCAAGCATCACAAAGGAGCATGCAAAGAAGTCTCTCCCGCCCTCAGATCCCCAGTCTTACTTCCAAAAGGCAATCACTGCTAAAAGTTTCACAGGATTCCCTCCAGAAATTTCCCCTTTATCAGTAAACCCATGCATGTGTGTGTGTCTGTCTTTTCCTTGGCTGTGAGATCCCAGCAGCCATGCTGTCTCCTGGCTTTTTTCCACTTAATTTATCTTGGGTGTTTTCCTCCCTCGCTCCACACATCCTGGTGGCTGCATGGTGTCCGTGTGATCGTCCCACATTTCACGGAACCTGCCTCCTGGTTCCCTTCCCAGCCCCCGCCATGCCCTCGTGTACCCCACTGCACCATCAGTCTGTCTTCGGGACTGCCCGAAGGTGAGCTCGCCAGTGCAAATGCTGTGTGCACTGTGAACCCTGACAGACATCGATAAATGCCCTTCCAGAAAGATCACAGCCAGTTTACTTATCCAGCAAGAATGAGCAGCATTTGGAGCCAAGGAGTAGCACAGCTGGGTCTGTGCCCTAGAAAGATGGACCAGTCATGCGTGTCACAAATACTTACCGGGATCTTACCACGTGTGTACCCGTCATTGTTCTCAACTCTGGGATAGATCAGTGAGCTCAACCAAGTCCCCACCCTCCTGGAGCCGGCATGCTAAAGAGAGTGACACACCATAAACAATAAACAAATACGTGTGATGTGTCAGATGATGACGGGTACCATGGAGAAACACGGAGCCGGACGAGGTGGTGGAGAGCGCCTGCCAGCAGGGTCAGGAGGAGGCTGTGTCATACGGCATGGGTCAGGGAGAGCCGCAGGGAGTGGACCATGCAGGTATCTGGAGGGATAGCTTTCCAGGCAAAAGCAAGCAGCCAGTGCAAAGGCCCTGAGGCAGAGGGTGTGGCCAAAGAGTGTAACAGAGAGGTAGAGGAGTAGGAGAAAGACCAGAAGGGGTGATGGGCTGGACAATGCAGGGTCTTGTGAGCTGTTGTCAGTTTGCTTTTACTTTGCACAGGATGGGGAGACTCTGAGCAGAGGACGGATGTGATCTGCCTTGGGTTTTACTAAGATCCCTCTGACTGCTAGATTGAGAGTAAACTATGGGGTGAAGGAAAAAGCAGAGATTATCTAGGTGAGAGGTGCCGGGGGTTTAGCCCAGGGTAGTGGCCAGATTTTGGATATATTTTGAAGGAAGACCCATTATGTTTTGCTGATGGATGGGACGTGCGATGTGAGAGTCAAGGGTGACTCTCGGGACTTTGGCCTGAGCACTAGAGAGTTGGTTTCGGAGCAGATTTGGAGGGAGTCAGGAACTCCACTCACTTTGGCGGCTGCGTGCATAATGGTACAGGGTTACTGTTGGATCCAGCTGCCTGCTGGACCCTCTTCCCGGATGGCCCCCAGGCACCACAAATTCAGCTTGTCCAAGATGCATCTCCCCCTTTCCCCAGATTTCCTGGCCAGCACTGTTGCCTAGCAACCTAGCCAGTCCCCTGCGGGCCACCCCTCCTCTGACCACTACAGCCAGTGGGTACCTGTCAGTTTCCTTTGGATCTCTCAGTCCTGCCTTTAACTTGCAACACCAGGACCTGCTGTGCCGTCTCTTGTCTAGACTATTGCACCTGCTCAGGGCCTGTTGCAGAGAAGGAGCGAGGTGAATGAATGAAGGATTAAATGAATGATTTACCAGCCTCCTGATAGGTTTCGGCCAGCCCCTCTCCTTCAGCCCAGCCTCCACACCATTCCGGAGGAATCCTTAAAGATACACACATCTGACCGTGGCCCTTCTTTGACTACGAACCACTCACAGCTCCTTAGGCCTACGTACACTTAAACTGCTGGCCTATAGACATGTCTTGTTTGGCCGACATAATGTTTTAGGTTTTTATAAAATCTTGAATTAATTAGCATATTATACATTAAAGTCTGGATTTCCTAATTCTCTTAAGAACCTAGAAGAGCTGGTACTGCCAGGGAGTACTTCTCAAGGGCTGATAGATTAAATGACCCACCTGAGCCCTGGCGTAGAGCGGCAGTCCCTAAGCCCAGGGCCACCAGCCAGGATCGGTCTGTGGCCTATTAGGGACTGGCCCGCAGAGCTCTGCCCCCCACCCTGCTGTGTCCGTGGAAAAAAATTGTCTTTCGTGAAACTTGGGGGGGGAGGGTGGCACAGCTGGAGATGAGCCACAGCCACTCCCCATCGCTCTCACCGCCGCCGCCCCGCCCTGCCACCAATCCATGCAAAAAATGTCTTCCATGAAACTGGTCCCTGCTGCCAAAAAGGTTAGGAACCACTGGCCTAGAGGACAAAAGCATTACTTCTGGATGGTGTGCTGCATGGGGTGGGGCTGAAAAGGGGCGATGGTAGGTAAAGTTATGCTGTGGCCAAGTTGTGAAGGGCCTTGAATGTCATTTTAAGAAGGGCCAGTAGGAACAATGAAGCAGGGGGGTGACATGGTTGGGCTCCTGTTTCCAGGAGGGGACCAGATAGGGGCAGAGCACGAAGTGAGAAGGCCTGGTTGAGAGGAGGAGTGGGTGGAGGAGGCCAGATGGAGTCTCCCTAAGTCTGAGTCTCCTCTCTCTCTGTTTCAGAACCAGACAGTAACCCTGGACTCACGAGTGGTCATGAGGGCAGGTGGGCAGTGCTGAAGACCCAGCCTGGCTCCAGCTGCTTTGAAAGGAATCCAGCACCCCAGGACCCTGGCCCACAGCCCTCTGCTGCCCACAGGATGGGAGCCTGGGGGATGGGGACCCGGCCATGAAGGATTGCTGCCCCTCCCCGCAAAAGGCCAGCCCTGCACCTCCCAGGCACACCCCTGACCAAAGCCCAGGCATGGACTCTAGACACAGAAGCCCCAGTGGGGCTGGCGAAGGGGCCTCCTACCCGGAGGGGCCTGGTGGGAGCTTGGCCTGCCCCTCCCCAACCTGTATCTCTCCCCAGGAGGCAGCCTCCAAGGAGACACGGGGGGCATGCAGAGCCCCGATCTCAGGGACACTAGAAACCAGCTTGTCCGGAAAGCCAGAGCCTGTGCCCTTAGTGAAAATTCATCCCACATCCTCCGAGAATAGAAATCCTGTGTTCTTGGAGATGATGGATTCCAAGTCCTCAAAGCAGGCAGAGTCCACGGCCATTGGAAAGGCGGATATAGGACCCTCGGGGAAGGCAGGGTCTGCGGTCTTGGGAAAAGGGGGTCCTGCGGCTCCTGGGAAGATGGATCCCATGACCCCAAGAAAGGAAGACCTTGGATCCTTGGGGAAAATAGATCCTGTGTGCAAGGTGGATACAGTGTCCCCGAGGAAGGAGGATCCTGTATCCTCAGGCAAAGTGGCTTCTGTGTGCCAAAGAAAGGATGAGCCTGGGTCTTCTGGAAAAGAACATCCTGCATCCTCAGAAAAGATGGGTCCTACATCTGTGGGAAAAGTGAATCTTGTGTCCTTGGGAAAGAGAGACCCTGAGCCTTCAGGAAAGTTGGATCCGATGTCCTTGGAAGACGGAGATTCTGCATCCACAGCAAAGACAGGTCCTGGGCACCCGGGAGGGCTCGCGCCAGGGCCGCCAGGCAACACTGAGCCTGTATCCCCGGGAACAGTGGCTCCTGGGTCCTCGGGAAGGGTGGATCCAACACACTTGGAGACGGCAGAACCTGCATCTGTGGGAAATGTAGAAGCTGGGTCCTCCACAAAAGAGGACACTCAGTTCCTGGGAATGATAGACCCCATCTCCTCGGGAGAGGGGGGTCCCATGTCTACAGGAATGACAAAAACTGTGTCTTCTGGACACACAGATCCCATGTCTTCAGGAAAGACACATCCCACATCTTTGAAAAACGTGGACCACCTGCCTTCAGACAAGGTGGATCCAGTTAGCTTGGGAAAGGTGGATGCCAGGTCCTCGGGAAAGCCAGAGCCCTTGTCCCCTGGAGAGGTAGAATGTGTGTCTGCAGGAAAGACGGAGACGGTATCCTCGGGAAAAGAGGACCCAGTGTCCTGCAGAAGGGAGGATCCCATGTCTGTGGGAAACATAAAAACATTACCATCTGAAAAAGGGAATCCTGACTCTTCAGGAAAGACAGAGCCTGTGTCCGCAGACCCAGGGAGTCCCAAGGCCCTGGGGGCGGCAGGTCCCCCGTCTGCAGTGAGAGCTGAGGCAGTGACTGGGGGGGAAGGAGACCCACTGTCGGAGAAGACAGGTCCTGTGGCCTCCAGGAAGGTAGGTCACCCAGCCTCAGGGAAGGCTGATGCCCTGGCCCTGGGCAAGGTGGACCCTGTGAGCAAGGGCAAGGCAGACACTGTCCCTTCTGGAGAAGTGGACTCCTCTATGTCTTTAGGTAAAGTGGTCTCTACAACTCCAGGAAAAGCAGTCCTGGTGTCCTTGGGGAAGGCGGATGCAGTGTCCTCGGGGAAAGCAGAAGCTATCCCAGAGGGGAAGGTGGTTCCTCTGCCTCTAGAGAAGGAGAATCCTGTGAACTCCACAAAAGATCCCAGGGCCTCAGGGAAAGCAGAGCCCAAGTCTGGGGCTGCAGCAGAAACGAAGCTCCCTGGGCAAGAGGGTGCCCTGACGGGAGCAGCAGAGGCTGTGTCTTTGCAAAAGCAGCCACCTCAAGCCTCATCGAAGGTGGATCCTGGATCTTCAAAAACAGCAGACCCCATTGCCTCTGGGAAGGGAGAGCTGGTGCCCGTGGGGCAGGCTGACTCTGCATCTTCCAGAAAAGCAGAGCCCCAGTCCTTGGGGAAGGCGGCCCCCCTGAGTCTGGCCAAGTCCATCCCCTCCTCCAGGCAGTCCGATGGCAAACCCTCCCGTTCAGCCCTGTCCCCCGAGGCTGCCGGGAGCAGCAAGGGCCACGTGGAGCCAGAGCCGGATCCCGTGCCCGGCGCCGAGGCCTCCACCCTGGGCCAGAAAGACCTGGTAGTCGCTGGGGCTGAGAAAAGCCCCCGCCCAGAGGCCGCAATGCCCCCACCCGGGCCGCGGACTCGGGACAACTTCACCAAGGCGCCGTCGTGGGAAGCGAGCGCCCCGCCCCCTCCGCGCGAGGACGCGGGCACTCAGGCGGGCGCGCAGCCCTGCGTCTCGGTGGCGGTGAGCCCCATGTCTCCGCAGGACGACGCAGGGGGCCCGGCTTTCAGCTTCCAGGCGGCGCCCCGTGCGCCCAGCCCGGCTCCCAGGCCGCCCTCGCGCCGTGACGCGGGCCTGCAGGTGTCGCTGGGTGCCGCTGAGACGCGCTCCGTGGCCACCGGGCCCATGACTCCGCAGGCCGTAGCGCTGCCCGCCGCGCCGCCCGCCTTCCCTGAAGTGCGGGTGCGACCCGGCTCAGCGCTGACGGCCGCTGTGGCACCCCCGGAGGCAGCCGAGCCCGTGCGCGACGTGAGCTGGGACGAGAAGGGGATGACGTGGGAGGTGTACGGCGCCTCCATGGAGGTGGAGGTGCTGGGCATGGCCATCCAGAAGCATCTGGAGCGACAGATCGAGGAGCACGGCCGCCAAGGGGCTCCCGCGCCGCCGTCAGCCCCCCGAACGGGCCCGGGCCGTGCGGGCTCGGTGCGCGCCGCGCCCCCCGACGGCGCCAACAAGCGCCCGCCTGGCCTCTTCCGTGCGCTGCTGCAGAGCGTGCGCCGACCGCGATGCTGCTCGCGGGCCGGACCCACGGCCGAGTGATCTGCCCCTTTTATACGCTGGGGTTTCCAACCTTCTCAGGCTCCCTTCCTGGCCCCAGGCCCCTAGAAGGGGTCCCCTCTGCGTGCAGCAGGCCTCCGAGGGGTGGGTGGCCTCTAGAGCCTTCTAGTCCCCATCTTTCCGGCCCCTCCCCTCTCCTCCACAACACACAAGTGAACCCCTCTGCCAAGCCCCCTCGTGTCCATGAGCCCACGAACCTGGCCAGCCCTCAGCTCCACTCCCTCCCGGTCACGCTAGGGGACCATGGGGACCTGCTCAGCACCCCCACCTCCCCCCCCCCCCAGAGCTGAGTCAGGCTCCTGAGATGTCCAGACTGGTGCGTTGAGGTCCCCAGTGGGGCCAGATCCCCGAGCGGGAGGGACTGCATGCAGACGTAGTGGTAAGTGCTCCAAGTCGTCAAGGATCAGTGTGAGGCCCCGAGTGTGCAAGGCTCTGCATGTGAGGCCTGGGCAGCATGGCAGTAGGACGGAGCGTGTGTGTGTTTCCACGCAGTGGCAGGCCCCTTGCCGGGGCAACTCTTGCATGCTATTGGTGGTCCTTCCCCAACTCCTGTCTCCCACCTACCTGGCCCAATCCCCCACCCTATGCCCTGTCCCACTGGGTCACTGGTTCACAATTCCCAGAGAAGCCAAAGGCAGCTGCAGGACGGGTCCTGGGGGCTCAGCTGAGACAGAGAAAGGCCAAAGGGTCTCAGACAGGTCTGGAGGTCACAGCCAGCCTCGAGGAAGGTCTTGGGGCCCTGGCAGCCTAGACAACAGCTGGTCTTGGGTATTGGGGACAGGACAGCGAGCTCATTCTACAACCACAGTTGTCCTTAAAGGCCACCCTCTCCAGCCCCTCCTGTGCTGTGAGCCCCACAAGTCCCTTGTGACCACTCAGTGCCCCTGTCCCTGCCGCCACAGTTTTTGGCTACAAAGTGTCACAGTATACATTGGTAATAAAATCTTTCCCCAACCCCTGTCTGCTGTGATTGGCCAAAAGCGACAGGAGGCGGAGCAACAAGATATATTATTATCTCTAGTTAGAGAGTGATGGGGCCTCCTCGAGGGGGTCTGGAAGAGCGGGGAGGCGGGGGGCCTCATAGGTCTGTGGTGTCCAGGCTGGCAGTGGTGAAGGACGACTTCTGCTGCTGCTGTGTCCCCACGCCCGCCGGCCTTCCCAACAGGACGACGCTCAGGGGCTCTGGAGCTGGGCCCAGCTGACTGCGTGGCTCCGCCTGTGGGGAGAGGGGAGGACATGAGACGGGCCATCTCCCCAGGCCCTGGGGGTGAGGGTGGACCTTCACACCCACGACCAGATGGCTCCTTGGCTGGGGTCCCACTGTGCTCCTCCCTGGGCCTCAGCTCCTGGCTGTGTCCCAGAGGTGGCAGTTGCCGGTGGGGGGTGGGTCAGCTGAAGGGGTGGGCCTGGGGGTGGTCTCTGGCCTTGGCCCCGCCCAATGCACAGTAGCATTTTGGTGTCCTGCCTAGTCCTGCGCAATGCCAGGCCCTGCGTCCCGTGCCAAGGAGCCGGTGCAGCACCATTCCTGCCAGCTGCACCCCACAGCAGGCACCGTGGCAGGCAAGGTCCCTCCATCACCTCAACTGCCCACAGAAACTCTGAGGGAGGGGTCATGTCCCCTGTTCTGCAGATGTGGAAACTGAGGCTCAGAGAGCTCTTCTGGCCAAGAAGTGGCAGACCACTGGTACTGCTTGCTCTGAAACATGTCCATGGTGCGACGCTGCCCCTGGTTGAACTTGAGGTCTCTTTCTGCCACCTTAGAGGGATGCCCGCCTGCAGGCAGGTCCTACCTACAGTTCATAATGGCAAAACCTCACTCACCTGTCTCGCCTGCCCTTCCTCTTCCTCCTCACCCTGTGACGTGCAACACACTCACACACCTCACATATACACTCTTCTGATCCCCCCGGAACAGCTACTCTGTGGCAGAGACACCCACAGGGCCAGAGCCCCGGCCACCACTGCCCTCCCCGGAGCACTCCAAAGGCTTTTTCCAGACTGGTGCTGTGCCAGTGCCTGGTAAACAGTGGAACATCTGAGGGGCCCCAGAGGGGCTAACCATTCTGCCCATGCTCTGCAGAAACCTGGTGACAGAAGCCAAGCAGGGAGCTGCCCAGGACAATGTGACCCGGTCCTAGAGGCTGGAGACCTGGGTTCTGGTCCGCTCCTGCCCTGCAGGCTGTCAGCCTTGAGCACGTCAGCACTTCTTCCTGGTGTCAGTTTCCCTGTTGGTTACTTGGAAAGGCTGGAGTGGTTGAGCCTTCCCGTCACTCATACCTTTCACACCAACATTCATGAAGCTCTTGGACAAGTCACGGCACCAAGGGATTCCTGGGAAGAGGCCACACCCATGTCCCCCAACTAGCCAAGGGAGAGGAGGCACAGGCAGCTCCCAAGAAGGCCCCATGGTCTCCCCTGCCCAGCAGCCCCCAAGGCCCACTCACTGCTGCAGAGAGCGGGTGGAGCCTTGGGCCACTTCTTGGAAATACAGCAACCCATGCCTTCCAGGACCAGGGCTGAGCTCTTTTCTGGCTTTGAAGACTCTCTGTGCCCTGTCCTCCCTCCCTCCCTCTCCATACCCTTCTCTCAGAGCTCCCTGTCCCTCCCCAGCCCACGTCCAGCCCCACTGCAGGGGACCCTGACTTCACTCCTCCCGGGAACAGCATCATCTTCTGCCAGGGGCCACAGGCTCCAGCAGGCAAGTCTATTCCCTTTTGTCAGGGCCCCAGACGTGCTCATTGCAGTTTTTGCCTTAAACCATCTTGCAACAGAGAAGCATGGGAGGCCTCTGTCCACTCAGAGGCCACCAGCACTGCCTGGCCGCCTGGGTTAATACCCACAGCCCCACAGAGAGGACTCCAAGCCAGATTCCCTGCGCCAGGTGACACCGGGACCTTGTGCAACATTCTGGTATTTTAAAGCCCAAGAGAGGCTTTGGTTGACCAAATCTTTCCAATTAAGGAGTCCCCAAGGGAAGATAAATACTGAACCACGAGGTCAGGCTGGGAGCCCCTGGCCAGCGGACAGAAACTGGGCCAAGTCCAGGATGCAGACTGTGGGTGGAGGGGGGTGGATGGGGGTGGATGCCTCCCTTCAGCGTGTGCACGTGTGCGCACACACACAGATGCACACACACACACACACTCTCACACTATTACAGCTCACATGGTCCTCAGAGAACTTCTGCTCCAGTGGTGGTTTTCAAAGTGGGAAGGAAAGAGGACAGTCCCTCTGTTTCCGGAGACACCCCCGCTCAGTGCACTGACCTGCCCCTGTGGTTCTCGGTCCCACCTTCACGGTAGAGCCCCCTGGGCAGCTTTTACAGCATATCCAAGCCCAGGCTCCACCTGGGCCATTAGAATCAGAATCTCTGAGTGTGATCTGCACTTAGGTATCTCTAAAGAGCTCCTCAGGTGCTTCTAAGTAGCAGGCCAGGCCATGAACTCTTGATCTAACCTAACCAACTAAACTATTCAACAAATGACAGTGCTGTTGTTTATTTACACCCACCTTCTCTCTTTTGCTAGATGTTCCTTCATCTCCAGATCTCTTCCCCACCCCTACCAGCTTTTATATAAAGGCTATAAAGGGCAGAACCTGATTGTCAAGCACTTGTTTGTGCCTGGTGGTTTTTATGCCTGCTTTTATTTAATCCTCACAATGGCCCTGCATTGTTGATGTTCTGACCCCCATTTACAGATGAGAAAGCTCAGAACCAGAAGCAAGAAGTCACCCACCCAGGGTCACACGGTGAACCAGTGGAGGAGCAGGAATTGGACCCCATTCTAAAGCCACAGGGCTTCCTGGGGCTTGATGCCGAGAAGCAAGGCTGCCTGTGTCAGTGGCAGGTCCCTCCAGCTCTACCCCTCCACCCCTTCAGAGAAGGACTCCAAGTCAGAAGCCCCGGATACCAACTCGTCCCACATCTTGCCTTCATTTCCTGATGTTTCTTGTCCAGATCCACAGAGTTGTCATCTAGGGAGTTGAGGCTGTGGGAGAGGTGATGGAGTTCAGGTTGTTGGCAGGCCCAGTCTTCCCTGTCTGTGGCTAAGAACTACCACTGCCACCACCATCACCACCACCATCACCACCACCACCATGACCATCACCACCATCACCATCACCATCACCACCATCACCACCACCACCACCACCACCACCATCACCACCACCATCACCACCACCATCACCACCACCACCACCACTATCACCACCACTATCACCACCATTACCACCACCACCACCACCATCACCACCACTATCACCACCATCACCACCACCATCACTACCATCACCACCACCATCACCACCACCACCATCACCATCACCACCATCACCACCACCATCACCATCACCACCATCACCACCACCACCACCATCACCACCATCACCACCACCACCACCATCACCACCATCACCATCACCATCACCACCATCACCACCACCATCACCACCATCACCACCACCACCACCACCATCACCAACACCACCACCACCATCACCACCATCACCACCACCATCACCACCATCACCACCACCATCACTACCATCACCACCACC